>OX421457.1:28499926-28504926 GCA_949126865.1 Montipora capitata | reverse complement strand
CTTTTCCCTTTAAATCTCTCACGTTTTAAAGTGGCTGATAGACAGAAGGCTTTTTACAATTTATTATAGAATTACTCTTCCGTTCTGAGTAATTTCATTGTTCCTTCTATCCTTCGCTCTGGTCGTCATGCAAGCCCTGATTTTTGCTGTTGCTTTTCCCTGTAGAATCATTTAATGCGAATTTAAAGCAATTCATATCTGAAAAATAAGACAACGCCGAGTTTTTGAATGGTTATTTCAGCTGGATCATCGGATCTTGCCAAAAAGGTTCTAATGTTATTAATTAGTACCGTGTACTGACTGTTTGTTTGGACCAATCAGTCTATACTTTGACCTCTGATTACTGGGAAAACACTAAAGAAGAAGTGATTGGTTTCCCCGGCTTATCTTATTGTTCATTACTAGGAGAGATACTATCATTAATTTAACGCACACATCGTTTTCGATACTGGAAAGCCTCGTTCTCGTTTCTAATTGTGTGGCTTTCCACGACGATGATGTGGCGAATATTTCATCTGATTGTAATTGTAACTTTAGGGATGATTGATTGTGTCTTTTCATGTCATTTTCATTTGATTGACATTTAGCACAGTGATTTATATCCTGTATTGTGAAAAGTGGTTATTTCGGTGCCCTTTCATTAGTCGAAAACAAATAGCTTTCATCCACTTTCGAGAGTGGACTCTTTCACCTCATTCTTTACTTCCTCATCTTGATCAATTAGTTGGCGTGGTTACGTACATTTTGAGTCAAAACATGTAAATCACTGAATTAAATAGCGTTTCAGTCGTATTTCCGTGTGGTGATAGATAAAATAGGGAGCTTAAGCAACGACAACGGCGACGGCAACGAGAACGGCATCTCAAAATAT
The DNA here is from genome assembly GCA_949126865.1 of Montipora capitata. Classification (NCBI taxonomy): domain Eukaryota; kingdom Metazoa; phylum Cnidaria; class Anthozoa; order Scleractinia; family Acroporidae; genus Montipora; species Montipora capitata. The sequence continues at coordinate 28,504,055 of OX421457.1, read as the reverse complement.
AAGTTTGCGTGATTTTAATCGCTTCGTGACTATTTCAACGTTTTTAAGATGACAAGGGTGTGGTAATTGCTCAAAGATGACACCAGTCGGAACGGCACTCCATTTTAGGAGAGAAAATGAAAATTTATCCTCAAGTGCTGACGTTCTTCGTAAAACCAAAAACTTGGCTATTTCACGTTGTTGTTTTGCTGACGACGGCAACGAAATGGACAAAAGTGAAAAACGCACGTGCAGGGCGTGCGAAGCTATTGTTTTTAACCACTAAATATGCAAATTCGTGACGTTCTCGTTGCCGTCGCCGTTGTCGTTGCTTAAGCTCCCTAGTAAAGGAAAAAAGTCCCTTTATCGTCGCGCAGGGATATTCAAGGTTTGATTTACACAATAAAAAAAACAGATATTAGAAACACAAAAGATTAAAAGTGATGCTCGCACTGACCAGAAAGCAATTGTCTGTTGTAGACACCCAAAAAATTCAGATGGCTCCAAGGGGATTCGGCCTCTTCGATGCCGGTGCAATGCTAGATCAGTTGGGAGCAGGTCAATTTGTTGGGTTGATGTGTTCCCGTATGAAGACTAATGAAAGAAAGAAATGTTTATTTGAAAGTGCGGATTATAGACGGAAGATTGAAAGTGATGTTCACACTTATCAAAACACTGACTGAATTTTAAGCAATTAGGAGCTCGTTGGACTCGGCTCAAGTGAGAGCATTGCACCGGCATCGCAGAGGTTATGGCCCGGGGGGGGGGGGGGGGTACTCGATGTATCCCTGGTTGGGGAGGTGCGGCGCGGCCCCTCATACCCTGACCCTGTTTAAGACAAATATCGCTGATTTTCATACCCATTTTAAGACAGAATTCCAATTTTTGATACCCCGTTTAAGACATTTAACCCACTTTAAGACAAAAATTGATAAATCGATACCCTGATTAAGACAAAAAATGATAAATTCGATACCCTGTTCAAGACAAAAATCCCGAAAAACATACCCTGGCTGGCCGCACGTCCCCATTAAGCCCTTATAAGGGAGTACCCCCCCCCCCGGGGGGTTATGGGTTCGAATCCCGTTGAAGCCGCCTGAAATTTTCAGGTGTCAATACGACACAATTGCTGAAAATTGTCCTTATAAGTGCAAGTATCACTTTTCCATCTTTCGTCTGTAACCCGCGCACTTCAAATAAACATTTCTTTCCTCCCACAATTGGGAGAAGGTGTCAAGTTGACTATGGACGAAGCAAATTCAGTCAAGTTGGTTTTGAGGGTCATGTGAACCCTTCACCCAAATTCAGTGCCCTAATCACTAGGGAGCTTAAGGTAATTCCCTTGAAATTGTTTTACTATCAAACTTTTTTGGAAACTTGGCATAATTCACATTCATGATATCAACATTAAAAAAATGGGGTCATCGTGCTTGTTTACGCGTCAGCAGGCTCTTAAAATGGGATATATTTACTGGTTTGGCGTTAAAAATCCGAATCACCTTCATACTGAATTAAGTCTTGAAAGTCTTTGAAAATAAAGCTTCTTTTATTCACATAAGCAGTATTGCTTCATTCACGCCGTTTTTCATTGCCTGGTTGTGGGAATAGTGCACTCTTTGGGACAGTTCCGTGGTTAGCTTGAAGTCCTCGCCTTGGCCAAAATATACCCAGTACGGAACTGTTTTCAAAAAAAATTCATGTTCTACTATCAAACTTTTTTTCTTCTTCATATATGTTCTTAATTAGACTGTTCTTAGCAAATACCTGAAAAAAAAAATCGGGGGTCACCGTGCTCGTTTGTGAGAAAAAGAGCATTTATTTCGCTATCGGGCTTAGTTTGAGGGAAATCTCTTACATTTTGTTTTGCTCATGTGCGCGCGCTAATGACGCCGGCGAAAATCGTGCGCAGTAGGGATGCGCAATGCAATACTAAGGAATTACCTTAAGCACGCGCGTTTTTGAGACGAGGACGGCAACCGGGAATGAGCTGTTTTCCCTTTTAACTTGTCTTCACAACCACACTAACATTGCTAAATATCTTCTCTCCATTAGAGATGATTAGTATATAATTTCCGGGGTCAAATCATAAGTAGTTCACATGACTCAATCGACTGAGAATTTGCTGTTTTAATGAAGTTATTTAGTTCCCTCCAAGAGCTGCTAAAGGCAAAAGCAACACAAAAGAAATCTACAGTGAAAATGCGTGTCTTTCGTGCATCACGGTTATTTTACCTCTTAAGTAAAAATATTATGAGACAAAATAGGAAATATTATGTGGAGATATCGTAATACGTTACAAACTGCATTAAAATTTCCTCAGAAGGAAGCTCTGAGAATGTACATACATTGTTAGTTTAATAATTATGCATGAATTTTATAAGAGAATTTATGCTATTATTGGCAGTTAATTTTACAAATAATCGTCTTTCGTGGCTCATGATACACCGCCTCCAAGGGGCGTAGCCTTGTTGCTTACGCTTTGCTAAAGCCAGTTTCGACTTTACAAGCTAAGTGGGCTGGTTTTAAACATACCAAAGCTGGATCATACAAAACCTGAGCTGTATCTCATGTGAAGTATCGGAAATGATCAATATTGAAGAATTTGCCTTCAGGGATTTCGGCAACCGTGACCTGTGAAGATCCGTCAGTCACGTCGTGAATTTCGGCATGGAAGATTTACAAATTGATGTACTTCTGAAATGCGGACGTTTTCATTTGATGCTTAGTCGTGTAGATTGTACAGACTACCCTTACCTTCAGTGCTGAGGTTGGATGATCTGCTCTGGCGATGATCTTGAAATGATGGGATGCTGCTACTCGATCAGGCTTTTATAGGGTTTCAGGGATTCACGGAACCCGTTGACCTTAAGTCACTATGTCTCATTTTACAACAATTAAGCTTCTGTCTACCATAGTTTTACCCCATGGGGGCGGGGGGTACTCCCAGAAAAACGAACGTTCTTATCGCCAAATGATGCAGAACTAGCTTCTTCTAAAAAACATACCAAATTCAAGACTTGAGTGAACAAACCAAAGACCACACAAGACCAAAACGGCTAAAAAATCATACACTTTGGGCTACCAATGTAGCATACAAGGGAGGACCCCCCTCCCCCACCCCGCCAGGAGTTTTACATGTGTGCATTTTTAAGTCGACCTGTGCTGAAATGAGACGTTGTGAGATCCCAAAACGTTGGTAGACATTGGGAGCAATACCAGTCCAGAAGAAAGACAGCAAGGCAGCTTTTGAAGTCTTGCTCAAAACTGTATGGGGCAATCCGCATACAGTAGATAGGATATTCAGTAGTTTTCCTTGTATTGTATTCAGGCATTAAGCAAGAAATATTCCAAGTACGATTAGAGACTAAATTGGACGACACGAAGTCCTGTTACCAACTAATCATAACCATTACAATTTCCGAGAAAACAAAATTTTAATGCATTCCTTTTTCACTGTCTAATGTTACAAATTTGCTCATTTTGGAAAATCCCCAGTTTGGTAGGGTAAGTAGTTGTTGCTATGGTTATTGTGATAAATTCTGTGATTGGTGCTCTTAATATGATTGGTTGATGTAACTGTCCGATTTCAGGTATCCGATTACAGCCAACTTTACGATTTCACTGTCCGATTTCAACCCTACACAATAATTAGTGAAAAATAAAGTAGTTAATACACCAATCAAATTTGAGAAAATTGTGATGGTTATGATTAACTTGAAAACCGTTCGTGCCCATCCAGCCACAGGATAGTTCGCCCGTATTGCATAACCTAAACATGATGGAATAATTGCGAAATACTTGCGATAGCGCTGTCATCTTTTGGAGGCGGCGCTTAGGGCGGGAAAAAGGCGTCCGTGCAGTTATGCTGCAGTTTGTGTCGAACATAAACAAACGTTCTACACGCCATGCACGTACGTTTTGCATTTTGGCACATTTATTTGCGGTCCTCGTCCTGACAATGACATGAATTTTATTTTAACTAACACAAATACAACATAAAAGGCGGTGTGAAGTTAAGTGATCTAATCGAGTAGGTGACCCATAGCAAATTATAAAAAAAATATTTGTTAAAGGAATACATTGGTAAATAATTAGGTTAAGTATTACTTCATGAACCAAGTACAAATTAAAGAAATGTCGATACTAATAC
>OX421457.1:28457426-28497426 GCA_949126865.1 Montipora capitata | reverse complement strand
GTTGACCTTAAGTCACTATGTCTCATTTTACAGCAATTAAGCTTCTGTCTACCATAGTTTTACCCCATGGGGGCGGGGGGTACTCCCAGAAAAACGAACGTTCTTATCGCCAAATGATGCAGAAGTAGCTTCTTCTAAAAAACATACCCAATTCAAGACTTGAGTGAACAAACCAAAGACCACACAAGACCAAAACGGCTAGAAAGTCATACACTTTGGGCTACCAATGTAGCATACAGGACCCCTCCCCTTGCCAGGAGTTTTACCTGACTGCATTTTTAAGTCGACCTGTGCTGGTTACGTACATTTTGAGTCAAAACATGTAAATCACTGAATTCAATAGCGTTTCAGTCGTATTTCCGTGTGGTGATAGATAAAGTAAAGTAAAAAAGTCCCTTTATTGTCGCGCAGGCATATTCAAGGTTTGATTTAAAATAACCTACCCCTAACACCTGAAATTTTCAGGTGTCAATACGACACAATTGCTGAAAATTGTCCTTTGAAGTGTGAGTATCACTTTCGATCTTTCGTCTGTAACCCGCGCACTTCAAATAAACATTTCTTCCCTCCCACAACTGGGAGAAGGTGTCAAGTTGACTATGGACGAAGCAAATTCAGTCAAGTTGGTTTTGAGGGTCTAAGCACCCTCGTTTTTGAGACGCGGACGGCAACCGGAAATGAGCTGTTTTCCCTTTTAACTTGTCTTCACACACACTTACATTGCTAAGTATCTTTTCTCCATTTGAGACGATTAGTATAAAAATCTAGGAGACACCACTGCCCTGGCACGCGAAATGTTCTCTTCCAGTTGCCGTTCGCGTCTCAAAGACGTGTGTGCTTAAGCTCCCTACTGGCCGACCACGACGCGTTCTATGATGCAGCATCCATTAAAAGAGCACTGACACTTTGGGAATCAACTCGGGCTCGTGTCAAATTCCGCATTGTTCGCAAAACAGAAAATAGCTAACTAAATAGACAAATCGACTTGACTATCTATTGCTATTTACGAGATGCCCACCTGAAAAACGAATTCTTAACAACTATTCACAAAAGTGGAGGTGACTCATAGTGGATATTTACCGAGTTTCGCGGCTCGATAAATATTCACCACCAGCTACCCTCACTGAGGTGAATAGTTGTTTTAGTAAATATACTAAAACAGTGAGATGATATCTCATAAACAGATGATTTTCACTGATTTAATCCTGCAACCATTACATTTTTTTCGGGCGCAAATCCCTTTCGAGTTGCTTGGAGGTGAATTTAATATATGGAGATGGTTACGAAACTCGAAAAGTTTTTTCATTTCTGTTTTTGTTTGCTGTTTTGGCCCTAGCTACCCACAAACCACACCAATTCACTTAAAAGTTTCGATTAATTTATTCAAAACTCGGTCGTGAACCGAGGACAAAAGATCGAGCGTGGTCACAGTAAAGTCAACATGAAGCGCGATGTCAATGTTCTCTCTTTTCAAGTTTCTTTAGTTTCATAACCAGTCCATCTCTAGGAACTATTGAGTATGTAAAGAGGCTACCGTTTGTTTGGTTGTTGTTGTTTTTTTTCTTGCAGTTCTAAAATTGGTTGTCAAGACAAGCTACTGTTATAGCACATCTTTTTGAGTTAACTGAGCATTGTGGCATACAAATTATACTTCTATTAGCTTTACACTTGACCGATCTTTCAGTCTCTTCATGATTTGTGGTTGTCCAAAAGGCGCACAAATTTGCATACAAGGGTTATATGGTACAATAATCATTAAGAATCTATGACTGTAATCGATGCTAATCATGATCTAGCAGAAGGGAGACAGAAGGGTCGAGATATCTATTTGGTTCATTCGTTGGGTTCGACCCAATGTCTTGCTGATTTTAACGGTGCTGCTATCGATATCAGAAGGTTGGTTGTGTTTAATACTCGCTTTGATGAAAACAGTGCTGGCAGACATTTCAGCATAATTTTGTATAAATCACTGGACTCCATTTGTTAACCTCCATATTCTACGTCTGTTTCTTTGGTGAGAGCAACTTTAAAACTCGAGACGACTTACAAACATGTTTTCAATCGTGCTTAATTAAAACAACATTGGTGACATTTCTTGTTTCTCAGGTTTCGATCGCTTTCCCAGTAGTTTCCGGGTGCTAAAATCTTCTGCGGGTACTTGCATATTCATTTGGAGTGGCTTGTTTACAACGTCATTTGAAACGGTCCTTACAAATCTTTCTGGTAAATTATTCGGTAAGCGTGTAAGGAAGCGGTTATTCCAACTTTTCGTTCCAATGTAAGTAAGGAAAAATGGGAGTGTGACGCCTCGTCAGTTCAACTGTGCATGAAGCAACATAACTCTGTCATGGTCAATTTTGAGTATTTTATGTATGTGAACTAATAACTAACTTTATTTTAACACAGTGTTGTACTTGTAACATGTTCATTGCCGTAACTTTAACATCGTCAGTTCCCACGGCCTGCTCCCATCTGATCTTGTAGCTCAGTCGGTAGTGCAGCGTGATCTAACCCAGAGGTCGTGGGTTCAATTCCCACCCTAGTCAGAGTTTTTCTCTGTCCTTGTGTGGGCCCAGTTCCATCAGTAGGGCTAACGCTCACATGGTTCATATGGGGTAAATACTCAGCACTTCACATTACACTCCATTCTCGTCACCAGAGCCTCGGATCGACCCAAGGCTCTGGGAAACACTATGCAGGAGAACATGCGCCGTACGGTTCTTATAGCCAAAAATTGGCTATTTGAACCTTACGGCGCCTGCTCACTCCTCGAGATAACATGAATGCACCAATTAGTGACACTTTTGATTGTTCTTCTCGAAAACCAACGAGAAGACACTTTGTTTCAGGGTTCGCCAGAGCTTTTCTCTCTCTCAGTCAAGAAAAGAGCTCTGGGGTCGAGATTGATTACACTCTAATCAGTTAAGTCTCTTCAAAAATGGATTCAGCCTGAGAACGGATTTTACTGGCACCATATGCAGCTGTTTCGAGAAAGGTTGTCCAAAAGAAGCATAAATGTGTACGCGACAATGCCAAAGGCATTATGGTAAACTGTCAGTCTGAGCCAAAGAAAACATAACGGCAATGCTATCGAAAACGTCACCTAGAAATACATGCTCATGTTTTGAGATATGAGAGTTTCAAAATTCAGTCAAATGATCCAGGCCATAAAGTAGTAACAAAGGGTTAGGATTCACAGAGAAAGCAAGATTCTGACAACTTTAACCTCACTTTTTTATGTCATGTTTCGCAGAGAAAGTTTGAGAAATGTACCAAAAATCGTGGTGCACGTGCAGAGCCATCGTTTTTGCTAAAGCCCCATTTACACGAGCAATTTTTCCTTGACAAGTTTGCCTTTGATAAGGAAACATTGCTCGTGTAGATGGGGAATAGTGGACAAATTTTCCTTGTCAAGGAAAATCTGGCGTGCTAGCTTTGCCTTGACAAGGAAAATTGTCAAGTCAGAAATTTGGACGTGTAGACGGACAGCAAGGAAAATGTGACAAGGATATTACTTGTCAAGTGCACTTGTCAAGGAAAACTTGTCTTTTTTTTTCATTTACACTACCAAGGAAAACTTGTCAAGGAAAACTTGCCGACTGTACACACTAGCAAGTTTTCCTTGACAAGTGGACTTGTCAAGGAAAACCTGCTAGTGTAAATGAGGCTTAATGAACTCTTTTGTTTTTGGACGTGTTTTGGTAGCGTGATGGCGGGAAAGAGCTTCAACATAAGTGTGCATGTGCGTACTGCCACTTCATTAACGCTATATCCTGAGAACTCTTTCATACAAATATTTCGCCATCGTAGTCTTCACTGTACGGTCGTGGCATGTTCGGCTCTTGCGTTCACAACATATTGAATACTGTCCCATATTAGCTTTCGGCATTGTCGCAAACGCTCCTACGCCTCTTTTGGACAACCTTTTTCGAAACAGCTGTGTATTACAGAGCTAAATAGTTCTGTGATTGCTTCACCTCTTTCGGCAGGCTAGCTCCTCCATAAGACAGCTCCGCTATAACTAAAACTTCGTTTACCATAATTAGTACACCGCTGTGGTATAGATAGGTTATGTTCAGAATTTTAAACTCTCCGGCGTTACGCGGAAAAAAACGAGTATTCAAATAATTGGTGGCACGGTTGTTCAAGGCATTTTTCATCAAAACTGCTTTGGCAACAACTCTTTGCTGATCTAGTTTGTTCCATTTCAAATTACGCAAGAGCTCGGCAGTATTTATCATGATTATAGATGATCCGTGTGCAACGCAATTTTGTAGCTTTTGTAATTTCTGAGAGAGTTCCTTAGAACAGCATCCCCAAACTGAACTAGAGATAGGTAAGATCATATATATATAGTTAGTAGAGGGGACTGGTTGTGAAACCCGGCAAACTTCAAAGGACTATGTCTTTGGTCGCTTTTATGACCTGACACGTGACATTGACCGTGCACAAACATAATCCAAGATGGCGTTGGAGTTGAGAGGGTCAAGTTATTTAGCTTCTGAGATTTTTAAAGCAAAATTGAACTGCTTATGTAAAGCCATACCACATAAAGTTATGCCAGGTGATAATTGCTCTGTGTTCGGCTGCGGAAGCTGTAAACGAATTGAAGGCATAGGAATATGGAAAATGGTCAGATCGGGAAAACTAGAAGATTCTCAAGCCTCTTCGCCTCGTTAAAGTCACACACTTACAAGGAATGAACAAATTGATTTATCAATCAAGATTTAATACCTGCGTAGTAGTAATGCTGAGCGCAACTCTCATCATTCAAATAAGAGCGTTTAAACAACTCTTGGGGAACCTAATTCCGTTTGGTCTCAATGAAAAGATCGTCAAAATGATTCATTTTTTAATGCAGAAACTCTCTCTTGCCGAATCGTACAAAGGTTGAGGTTAAAAGTTTAACTTAAGGATATGTCTGGGCTTATCAATTTTTCTTCGTATAAAAGCCGGAACCCCCTTGGTTTTATGAATGGCCTCACCGAGGCCCGACCAGTAGTCACACATGGTTGAACCCGCGGACAGTGACAAAGTAGCCTCTCCTCCCTGAAAATATAGCCTTTAAAACCTGTTGACTGGTAGGTTATCCGACAAATGAAGTCGAATGGTATTTCTGGCCATAGTTAGTAGAGGGCACCAGTCCCCTCTACTAACTATGTTCTGGCTTGCTGCGTTTATCAGTTGCATTTTTCCATTTGTCGAGTTCACGTATAGTAATAAACTGTTTTTCTTGAACTTAGAGAAAATGGCTACACAGTCAACTGGCTATTCTCCTGTGATATGTATCAAACAGGAACCCTATTGCGGCTTTCAGAAGCGCTTATATGTGCTTTCTGTCCCATAGACTGCAAGATGGGTTGATTAACAAAGTAATATTTATTTCAAGTAGCAGGGTCAGTGCGCACAGCCAGCGAGCGTTTCTATAGAAACCAACCCGATTGTGACATGCCTCGCAATTCCCATTTTTTTGCGTCGAACTGTTTAACATTATGTTGAATTCTAATATTCCGTGTGTGTGTGTAATGTTCTCAAAAATCCCGGTTCATTAATCTGAGTTGTGTTGGACAAAGTGCATAAAACGTTTAGGAAAGTGAGAGACAACACTACATCCACTTGGCCCTTCCATCTCTTCTGCATTAGGTATTGCAACAATGATATTTGCTTTCTTATTCTAGGTGCACCTGAAATCACAGGACATCCGGAGAGCAAGACAGTGATTAACGGAAGTAACGTGACTTTTTCTTGCAACGCGAGTGGATATTCCACAGTTTCTTGGACTAAAAATGGGTCGTTTTTACGAACGAATGCAAACTCCAGAATCAGCTTTGGACGGCTCAATAAAACGTTGACCATAAGGAATGTCATCTCCGAGGACAGTGGGCAATATCGTTGTGTAGTGTTCAATGGCTCCTCCAACGCCTCCTCCGATGCGGCTACTTTGAACGTGCTATGTGAGAACAATCCTTTTTTATTTTATTTTTAAATAGACACAGAGCCCACCGTTCCCTTTGGTCAATATAGACACCGCATAACATGTACTGCCTGTGGTAGGTAAAACAACGTATGCTCAATCGTACTATCCTGTCCGAATCTGCTTGTGAATATCGTTTACTCAGGAAATGTCCTGTACTATTTCAACAGCCTACATTTATGGTAGTCACGACTTATCAGAATGCCGATGCAGTTTAATTTATAATTTCGTATCAAATGAAAAACAAAATTGAAATATGGCCGGAGGTTGGTTATATTTCGCACGCTATTTATTCCGATTTTGCAATGACGGATCTTTCCGTGGAAAGTCTGAGTGAACAGGTATAACTGCAAAGGCAACATATTCTCATTTTTCTTTCTTTACACTTTGTTTCGATTTAACCCTAGTACAGGCAATTCACCAATATTTTTATCACTGAAAGTAAAACATCCTTTACTTCTATACATTTTGCAGACAAGCCTGTGTTCACTTCTCATCCTCGGAATCGAACGGTAAAAGAAGGAGACAGTGTCAGTTTATTTTGCAACGCCATTGGAAATCCAGAACCTTCGTTTTCTTGGACCATTGATGGGTCTAATTTCAACAAGACTGTCCATCGCAGGGTCAGTTTATCATCAAATGGTAGACAGCTGACAGTGACGAATGTGAGTACGAATGACAGCGACCATGAATTCCGATGCCAAGCAAACAATACCGTTGGAACTGTTTCCTCCAATGCTGCTACACTCAATGTACAATGTGAGTATTTAGTTTTGATAAACTATAATCTATTGATGAGGTTTCCAGCCAATCTCATAGAGCTAGTTATAACATTGAAATTTGAATCTGGGTAGGAATATCATCTGGATCTAGAACTGAATCAAACTTTTTTTCAGTCTGCTGGACTAGATTCATATTCAATGAAGTCGTGAAACAAAGAATTATCAGCATATCTTTACCGAATAATTGATTGCGCGGACTTCAAATCTACTCCAGTCTTTATTGTCGGCTTTCAAAAGCAATAGGCACCGAATCAAAAACGTTGTAACTGTGGATGGTATTCATTTTATTTTTATTTATCGCGTAATCTTTGGACAAACTCTCCTGGTACCCCTTTCAAGGAAAAACACCTTTGGATCGATAAAAAAAAAGTCATAAAAGGTGGTTTACACTGGCCACGAAAGTATAAGCCCAAGCAACATTCGCGAGCGAATGAACTTGTTGTACATCAATGTCTTTAATCGAAAGAATACGTGCTTAAATTAATATGAAAAACACAAATGAGGCTTCACTTGGTGCCGTAACATTGCCGTTTCGTGAACAAATGTTGTAGAGTTAATCCTTCTAATAAGGCATTACCTCCAAATTGTTGAAACTGGTGAAAACCACCTTAATATCAAAAACGCTATAGAGTTTTCTGAGTTTCTCGTGCCAATGTTTGTCTTTTCATACGTCTTAACCATCCTTAGTGTCACACACTTCAACACAATAGAACCTGCCACAAAAAAGCGCTCGTCGCATTCAAGTTTGGAAGAACGTCTTCACTTTCAACGCACTGTAAAGTATGCTTCCAACCTGAATCCTTAGTTTATATCCTTTTACTAAAACCTAAAAGCTGCACACACCTATTCGTTGCTAAGTGAATGTTGTTAGAGCACTGAGAAGCCCTGATACCCCCTTTGGAGAAAACACAAGCATTTTAAACTTCGTTTTATTTTGTATATCCTCGTTTGAGCAGATGCGGAATCCTCATCGTGACACTGAATTTCGTGCGGTTTTGTCGTGTGTTTAAAAATGGAAGATTTTGCCGTGGAAACCTGTATGCCATTTCAGCTTTCCACAAGACAAACGTACTCCGGATTCCTGTTACGTTTACGACCGTTTCCTCAACCAATTATGAAGCATTTCGTGTTCCCCTTAAATATCACTGGAAAAACAAAAGTTCATCTTACAGGCAGATGGTGTATAAATTTTTCAAAGTAAATCGATCAATAACAAAATAGGAGATACATCCTTGTTTTTGTGACATTTTGCAGACAAGCCTGTGTTCACTTCTCATCCTCGGAATCGAACGGTGAAAGAAGGAGACAGTGTCAGTTTATTTTGCAACGCCATTGGAAATCCAGAACCTTCGTTTTCTTGGACCATTGATGGGTCTAATTTCAACAAGACTGTCCATCGCAGGGTCAGTTTATCATCAAATGGTAGACAGCTGACAGTGACGAATGTGAGTACGAATGACAGCGACCATGAATTCCGATGCCAAGCAAACAATACCGTTGGAACTGTTTCCTCCAATGCTGCTACACTCAATGTACAATGTGAGTATTTAGTTTTGATAAACTATAATCTATTGATGAGGTTTCCAGCCAATCTCATAGAGCTAGTTATAACATTGAAATTTGAATCTGGGTAGGAATATCATCTGGATCTAGAACTGAATCAAACTTTTTTTCAGTCTGCTGGACTAGATTCATATTCAATGAAGTCGTGAAACAAAGAATTATCAGCATATCTTTACCGAATAATTGATTGCGCGGACTTCAAATCTACTCCAGTCTTTATTGTCGGCTTTCAAAAGCAATAGGCACCGAATCAAAAACGTTGGAACTGTGGATGGTATTCATTTTATTTTTATTTATCGCGTAATCTTTGGACAAACTTTCCTGGTACCCCTTTCAAGGTAAAACACCTTTGGATCGATAAAAAAAAAGTCATAAAAGGTGGTTTACACTGTCCACGAAAGTATAAGCCCAAGCAACATTCGCGAGCGAATGAACTTGTTGTTCATCAATGTCTTTAATCGAAAGAAAACGTGCTTAAATTAATATGAAAAACACAAATGAGGCTTCACTTGGTGCCGTAACATTGCCGTTTCGTGAACAAATGTTGTAGAGTTAATCCTTCTAATAAGGCATTACCTCCAAATTGTTGAAACTGGTGAAAACCACCTTAATATCAAAAACGCTATAGAGTTTTCTGAGTTTCTCGTGCCAATGTTTGTCTTTTCATACGTCTTAACCATCCTTAGTGTCACACACTTCAACACAGAACCTGCCACACAAAAGCGCTCGTCGCATTCAAGTTTGGAAGAACGTCTTCACTTTCAACGCACTGTAAAGTATGCTTCCAACCTGAATCCTTAGTTTATATCCTTTTACTAAAACCTAAAAGCTGCACACACCTATTCGTTGCTAAGTGAATGTTGTTAGAGCACTGAGAAGCCCTGATACCCCCTTTGGAGAAAACACAAGCATTTTAAACTTCGTTTTATTTTTTATATCCTCGTTTGAGCAGATGCGGAATCCTCATCGTGACACTGAATTTCGTGCGGTTTTGTCGTGTGTTTAAAAATGGAAGATTTTGCCGTGGAAACCTGTATGCCATTTCAGCTTTCTACAAGACAAACGTACTCCGGATTCCTGTTACGTTTACGACCGTTTCCTCAACCAATTATGAAGCATTTCGTGTTCCCCTTAAATATCACTGGAAAAACAAAAGTTCATCTTAGAGGCAGATGGTGTATAAATTTTTCAAAGTAAATCGATCAATAACAAAATAGGAGATACATCCTTGTTTTTGTGACATTTTGCAGACAAGCCTGTGTTCACTTCTCATCCTCGGAATCGAACGGTGAAAGAAGGAGACAGTGTCAGTTTATTTTGCAACGCCATTGGAAATCCAGAACCTTCGTTTTCTTGGACCATTGATGGGTCTAATTTCAACAAGACTGTCCATCGCAGGGTCAGTTTATCATCAAATGGTAGACAGCTGACAGTGACGAATGTGAGTACGAATGACAGCGACCATGAATTCCGATGCCAAGCAAACAATACCGTTGGAACTGTTTCCTCCAATGCTGCTACACTCAATGTACAATGTGAGTATTTAGTTTTGATAAACTATAATCTATTGATGAGGTTTCCAGCCAATCTCATAGAGCTAGTTATAACATTGAAATTTGAATCTGGGTAGGAATATCATCTGGATCTAGAACTGAATCAAACTTTTTTTCAGTCTGCTGGACTAGATTCATATTCAATGAAGTCGTGAAACAAAGAATTATCAGCATATCTTTACCGAATAATTGATTGCGCGGACTTCAAATCTACTCCAGTCTTTATTGTCGGCTTTCAAAAGCAATAGGCACCGAATCAAAAACGTTGGAACTGTGGATGGTATTCATTTTATTTTTATTTATCGCGTAATCTTTGGACAAACTTTCCTGGTACCCCTTTCAAGGTAAAACACCTTTGGATCGATAAAAAAAAAGTCATAAAAGGTGGTTTACACTGTCCACGAAAGTATAAGCCCAAGCAACATTCGCGAGCGAATGAACTTGTTGTTCATCAATGTCTTTAATCGAAAGAAAACGTGCTTAAATTAATATGAAAAACACAAATGAGGCTTCACTTGGTGCCGTAACATTGCCGTTTCGTGAACAAATGTTGTAGAGTTAATCCTTCTAATAAGGCATTACCTCCAAATTGTTGAAACTGGTGAAAACCACCTTAATATCAAAAACGCTATAGAGTTTTCTGAGTTTCTCGTGCCAATGTTTGTCTTTTCATACGTCTTAACCATCCTTAGTGTCACACACTTCAACACAATAGAACCTGCCACACAAAAGCGCTCGTCGCATTCAAGTTTGGAAGAACGTCTTCACTTTCAACGCACTGTAAAGTATGCTTCCAACCTGAATCCTTAGTTTATATCCTTTTACTAAAACCTAAAAGCTGCACACACCTATTCGTTGCTAAGTGAATGTTGTTAGAGCACTGAGAAGCCCTGATACCCCCTTTGGAGAAAACACAAGCATTTTAAACTTCGTTTTATTTTTTATATCCTCGTTTGAGCAGATGCGGAATCCTCATCGTGACACTGAATTTCGTGCGGTTTTGTCGTGTGTTTAAAAATGGAAGATTTTGCCGTGGAAACCTGTATGCCATTTCAGCTTTCTACAAGACAAACGTACTCCGGATTCCTGTTACGTTTACGACCGTTTCCTCAACCAATTATGAAGCATTTCGTGTTCCCCTTAAATATCACTGGAAAAACAAAAGTTCATCTTAGAGGCAGATGGTGTATAAATTTTTCAAAGTAAATCGATCAATAACAAAATAGGAGATACATCCTTGTTTTTGTGACATTTTGCAGACAAGCCTGTGTTCACTTCTCATCCTCGGAATCGAACGGTGAAAGAAGGAGACAGTGTCAGTTTATTTTGCAACGCCATTGGAAATCCAGAACCTTCGTTTTCTTGGACCATTGATGGGTCTAATTTCAACAAGACTGTCCATCGCAGGGTCAGTTTATCATCAAATGGTAGACAGCTGACAGTGACGAATGTGAGTACGAATGACAGCGACCATGAATTCCGATGCCAAGCAAACAATACCGTTGGAACTGTTTCCTCCAATGCTGCTACACTCAATGTACAATGTGAGTATTTAGTTTTGATAAACTATAATCTATTGATGAGGTTTCCAGCCAATCTCATAGAGCTAGTTATAACATTGAAATTTGAATCTGGGTAGGAATATCATCTGGATCTAGAACTGAATCAAACTTTTTTTCAGTCTGCTGGACTAGATTCATATTCAATGAAGTCGTGAAACAAAGAATTATCAGCATATCTTTACCGAATAATTGATTGCGCGGACTTCAAATCTACTCCAGTCTTTATTGTCGGCTTTCAAAAGCAATAGGCACCGAATCAAAAACGTTGGAACTGTGGATGGTATTCATTTTATTTTTATTTATCGCGTAATCTTTGGACAAACTCTCCTGGTACCCCTTTCAAGGCAAAAACACCTTTGGATCGATAAAAAAAAAGTCATAAAAGGTGGTTTACACTGTCCACGAAAGTATAAGCCCAAGCAACATTCGCGAGCGAATGAACTTGTTGTACATCAATGTCTTTAATCGAAAGAAAACGTGCTTAAATTAATATGAAAAACACAAATGAGGCTTCACTTGGTGCCGTAACATTGCCGTTTCGTGAACAAATGTTGTAGAGTTAATCCTTCTAATAAGGCATTACCTCCAAATTGTTGAAACTGGTGAAAACCACCTTAATATCAAAAACGCTATAGAGTTTTCTGAGTTTCTCGTGCCAATGTTTGTCTTTTCATACGTCTTAACCATCCTTAGTGTCACACACTTCAACACAATAAAACCTGCCACACAAAAGCGCTCGTCGCATTCAAGTTTGGAAGAACGTCTTCACTTTCAACGCACTGTAAAGTATGCTTCCAACCTGAATCCTTAGTTTATATCCTTTTACTAAAACCTAAAAGCTGCACACACCTATTCGTTGCTAAGTGAATGTTGTTAGAGCACTGAGAAGCCCTGATACCCCCTTTGGAGAAAACACAAGCATTTTAAACTTCGTTTTATTTTTTATATCCTCGTTTGAGCAGATGCGGAATCCTCATCGTGACACTGAATTTCGTGCGGTTTTGTCGTGTGTTTAAAAATGGAAGATTTTGCCGTGGAAACCTGTATGCCATTTCAGCTTTCTACAAGACAAACGTACTCCGGATTCCTGTTACGTTTACGACCGTTTCCTCAACCAATTATGAAGCATTTCGTGTTCCCCTTAAATATCACTGGAAAAACAAAAGTTCATCTTAGAGGCAGATGGTGTATAAATTTTTCAAAGTAAATCGATCAATAACAAAATAGGAGATACATCCTTGTTTTTGTGACATTTTGCAGACAAGCCTGTGTTCACTTCTCATCCTCGGAATCGAACGGTGAAAGAAGGAGACAGTGTCAGTTTATTTTGCAACGCCATTGGAAATCCAGAACCTTCGTTTTCTTGGACCATTGATGGGTCTAATTTCAACAAGACTGTCCATCGCAGGGTCAGTTTATCATCAAATGGTAGACAGCTGACAGTGACGAATGTGAGTACGAATGACAGCGACCATGAATTCCGATGCCAAGCAAACAATACCGTTGGAACTGTTTCCTCCAATGCTGCTACACTCAATGTACAATGTGAGTATTTAGTTTTGATAAACTATAATCTATTGATGAGGTTTCCAGCCAATCTCATAGAGCTAGTTATAACATTGAAATTTGAATCTGGGTAGGAATATCATCTGGATCTAGAACTGAATCAAACTTTTTTTCAGTCTGCTGGACTAGATTCATATTCAATGAAGTCGTGAAACAAAGAATTATCAGCATATCTTTACCGAATAATTGATTGCGCGGACTTCAAATCTACTCCAGTCTTTATTGTCGGCTTTCAAAAGCAATAGGCACCGAATCAAAAACGTTGTAACTGTGGATGGTATTCATTTTATTTTTATTTATCGCGTAATCTTTGGACAAACACTCCTGGTACCCCTTTCAAGGAAAAACACCTTTGGATCGATAAAAAAAAAGTCATAAAAGGTGGTTTACACTGTCCACGAAAGTATAAGCCCAAGCAACATTCGCGAGCGAATGAACTTGTTGTACATCAATGTCTTTAATCGAAAGAAAACGTGCTTAAATTAATATGAAAAACACAAATGAGGCTTCACTTGGTGCCGTAACATTGCCGTTTCGTGAACAAATGTTGTAGAGTTAATGCTTCTAATAAGGCATTACCTCCAAATTGTTGAAACTGGTGAAAACCACCTTAATATCAAAAACGCTATAGAGTTTTCTGAGTTTCTCGTGCCAATGTTTGTCTTTTCATACGTCTTAACCATCCTTAGTGTCACACACTTCAACACAATAGAACCTGCCACACAAAAGCGCTCGTCGCATTCAAGTTTGGAAGAACGTCTTCACTTTCAACGCACTGTAAAGTATGCTTCCAACCTGAATCCTTAGTTTATATCCTTTTACTAAAACCTAAAAGCTGCACACACCTATTCGTTGCTAAGTGAATGTTGTTAGAGCACTGAGAAGCCCTGATACCCCCTTTGGAGAAAACACAAGCATTTTAAACTTCGTTTTATTTTTTATATCCTCGTTTGAGCAGATGCGGAATCCTCATCGTGACACTGAATTTCGTGCGGTTTTGTCGTGTGTTTAAAAATGGAAGATTTTGCCGTGGAAACCTGTATGCCATTTCAGCTTTCTACAAGACAAACGTACTCCGGATTCCTGTTACGTTTACGACCGTTTCCTCAACCAATTATGAAGCATTTCGTGTTCCCCTTAAATATCACTGGAAAAACAAAAGTTCATCTTAGAGGCAGATGGTGTATAAATTTTTCAAAGTAAATCGATCAATAACAAAATAGGAGATACATCCTTGTTTTTGTGACATTTTGCAGACAAGCCTGTGTTCACTTCTCATCCTCGGAATCGAACGGTGAAAGAAGGAGACAGTGTCAGTTTATTTTGCAACGCCATTGGAAATCCAGAACCTTCGTTTTCTTGGACCATTGATGGGTCTAATTTCAACAAGACTGTCCATCGCAGGGTCAGTTTATCATCAAATGGTAGACAGCTGACAGTGACGAATGTGAGTACGAATGACAGCGACCATGAATTCCGATGCCAAGCAAACAATACCGTTGGAACTGTTTCCTCCAATGCTGCTACACTCAATGTACAATGTGAGTATTTAGTTTTGATAAACTATAATCTATTGATGAGGTTTCCAGCCAATCTCATAGAGCTAGTTATAACATTGAAATTTGAATCTGGGTAGGAATATCATCTGGATCTAGAACTGAATCAAACTTTTTTTCAGTCTGCTGGACTAGATTCATATTCAATGAAGTCGTGAAACAAAGAATTATCAGCATATCTTTACCGAATAATTGATTGCGCGGACTTCAAATCTACTCCAGTCTTTATTGTCGGCTTTCAAAAGCAATAGGCACCGAATCAAAAACGTTGTAACTGTGGATGGTATTCATTTTATTTTTATTTATCGCGTAATCTTTGGACAAACACTCCTGGTACCCCTTTCAAGGAAAAACACCTTTGGATCGATAAAAAAAAAGTCATAAAAGGTGGTTTACACTGTCCACGAAAGTATAAGCCCAAGCAACATTCGCGAGCGAATGAACTTGTTGTACATCAATGTCTTTAATCGAAAGAAAACGTGCTTAAATTAATATGAAAAACACAAATGAGGCTTCACTTGGTGCCGTAACATTGCCGTTTCGTGAACAAATGTTGTAGAGTTAATCCTTCTAATAAGGCATTACCTCCAAATTGTTGAAACTGGTGAAAACCACCTTAATATCAAAAACGCTATAGAGTTTTCTGAGTTTCTCGTGCCAATGTTTGTCTTTTCATACGTCTTAACCGTCCTTAGTGTCAATCACTTCAACACAATAGAACCTGCCACACAAAAGCGCTCGTCGCATTCAAGTTTGGAAGAACGTCTTCACTTTCAACGCACTGTAAAGTATGCTTCCATCCTGAATCCTTAGTTTATATCCTTTTACTAAAACCTAAAAGCTGCACACACCTATTCGTTGCTAAGTGAATGTTGTTAGAGCACTGAGAAGCCCTGATACCCCCTTTGGAGAAAACACAAGCATTTTAAACTTCGTTTTATTTTTTATATCCTCGTTTGAGCAGATGCGGAATCCTCATCGTGACACTGAATTTCGTGCGGTTTTGTCGTGTGTTTAAAAATGGAAGATTTTGCCGTGGAAACCTGTATGCCATTTCAGCTTTCTACAAGACAAACGTACTCCGGATTCCTGTTACGTTTACGACCGTTTCCTCAACCAATTATGAAGCATTTCGTGTTCCCCTTAAATATCACTGGAAAAACAAAAGTTCATCTTAGAGGCAGATGGTGTATAAATTTTTCAAAGTAAATCGATCAATAACAAAATAGGAGATACATCCTTGTTTTTGTGACATTTTGCAGACAAGCCTGTGTTCACTTCTCATCCTCGGAATCGAACGGTGAAAGAAGGAGACAGTGTCAGTTTATTTTGCAACGCCATTGGAAATCCAGAACCTTCGTTTTCTTGGACCATTGATGGGTCTAATTTCAACAAGACTGTCCATCGCAGGGTCAGTTTATCATCAAATGGTAGACAGCTGACAGTGACGAATGTGAGTACGAATGACAGCGACCATGAATTCCGATGCCAAGCAAACAATACCGTTGGAACTGTTTCCTCCAATGCTGCTACACTCAATGTACAATGTGAGTATTTAGTTTTGATAAACTATAAACTATTGATGAGGTTTCCAGCCAATCTCATAGAGCTAGTTATAACATTGAAATTTGAATCTGGGTAGGAATATCATCTGGATCTAGAACTGAATCAAACTTTTTTTCAGTCTCCTGGACTAGATTTATATTCAATGAAGTCGTGAAACAAAGAATTATCAGCATATCTTTACCGAATAATTGATTGCGCGGACTTCAAATCTACTCCAGTCTTTATTGTCGGCTTTCAAAAGCAATAGGCACCGAATCAAAAACGTTGTAACTGTGGATGGTATTCATTTTATTTTTATTTATCGCGTAATCTTTGGACAAACTCTCCTGGTACCCCTTTCAAGGTAAAACACCTTTGGATCGATAAAAAAAAAGTCATAAAAGGTGGTTTACACTGTCCACGAAAGTATAAGCCCAAGCAACATTCGCGAGCGAATGAACTTGTTGTACATCAATGTCTTTAATCGAAAGAAAACGTGCTTAAATTAATATGAAAAACACAAATGAGGCTTCACTTGGTGCCGTAACATTGCCGTTTCGTGAACAAATGTTGTAGAGTTAATCCTTCTAATAAGGCATTACCTCCAAATTGTTGAAACTGGTGAAAACCACCTTAATATCAAAAACGCTATAGAGTTTTCTGAGTTTCTCGTGCCAATGTTTGTCTTTTCATACGTCTTAACCATCCTTAGTGTCACACACTTCAACACAATAGAACCTGCCACACAAAAGCGCTCGTCGCATTCAAGTTTGGAAGAACGTCTTCACTTTCAACGCACTGTAAAGTATGCTTCCATCCTGAATCCTTAGTTTATATCCTTTTACTAAAACCTAAAAGCTGCACACACCTATTCGTTGCTAAGTGAATGTTGTTAGAGCACTGAGAAGCCCTGATACCCCCTTTGGAGAAAACACAAGCATTTTAAACTTCGTTTTATTTTTTATATCCTCGTTTGAGCAGATGCGGAATCCTCATCGTGACACTGAATTTCGTGCGGTTTTGTCGTGTGTTTAAAAATGGAAGATTTTGCCGTGGAAACCTGTATGCCATTTCAGCTTTCTACAAGACAAACGTACTCCGGATTCCTGTTACGTTTACGACCGTTTCCTCAACCAATTATGAAGCATTTCGTGTTCCCCTTAAATATCACTGGAAAAACAAAAGTTCATCTTAGAGGCAGATGGTGTATAAATTTTTCAAAGTAAATCGATCAATAACAAAATAGGAGATACATCCTTGTTTTTGTGACATTTTGCAGACAAGCCTGTGTTCACTTCTCATCCTCGGAATCGAACGGTGAAAGAAGGAGACAGTGTCAGTTTATTTTGCAACGCCATTGGAAATCCAGAACCTTCGTTTTCTTGGACCATTGATGGGTCTAATTTCAACAAGACTGTCCATCGCAGGGTCAGTTTATCATCAAATGGTAGACAGCTGACAGTGACGAATGTGAGTACGAATGACAGCGACCATGAATTCCGATGCCAAGCAAACAATACCGTTGGAACTGTTTCCTCCAATGCTGCTACACTCAATGTACAATGTGAGTATTTAGTTTTGATAAACTATAATCTATTGATGAGGTTTCCAGCCAATCTCATAGAGCTAGTTATAACATTGAAATTTGAATCTGGGTAGGAATATCATCTGGATCTAGAACTGAATCAAACTTTTTTTCAGTCTGCTGGACTAGATTCATATTCAATGAAGTCGTGAAACAAAGAATTATCAGCATATCTTTACCGAATAATTGATTGCGCGGACTTCAAATCTACTCCAGTCTTTATTGTCGGCTTTCAAAAGCAATAGGCACCGAATCAAAAACGTTGTAACTGTGGATGGTATTCATTTTATTTTTATTTATCGCGTAATCTTTGGACAAACACTCCTGGTACCCCTTTCAAGGAAAAACACCTTTGGATCGATAAAAAAAAAGTCATAAAAGGTGGTTTACACTGTCCACGAAAGTATAAGCCCAAGCAACATTCGCGAGCGAATGAACTTGTTGTACATCAATGTCTTTAATCGAAAGAAAACGTGCTTAAATTAATATGAAAAACACAAATGAGGCTTCACTTGGTGCCGTAACATTGCCGTTTCGTGAACAAATGTTGTAGAGTTAATCCTTCTAATAAGGCATTACCTCCAAATTGTTGAAACTGGTGAAAACCACCTTAATATCAAAAACGCTATAGAGTTTTCTGAGTTTCTCGTGCCAATGTTTGTCTTTTCATACGTCTTAACCATCCTTAGTGTCACACACTTCAACACAATAGAACCTGCCACACAAAAGCGCTCGTCGCATTCAAGTTTGGAAGAACGTCTTCACTTTCAACGCACTGTAAAGTATGCTTCCATCCTGAATCCTTAGTTTATATCCTTTTACTAAAACCTAAAAGCTGCACACACCTATTCGTTGCTAAGTGAATGTTGTTAGAGCACTGAGAAGCCCTGATACCCCCTTTGGAGAAAACACAAGCATTTTAAACTTCGTTTTATTTTTTATATCCTCGTTTGAGCAGATGCGGAATCCTCATCGTGACACTGAATTTCGTGCGGTTTTGTCGTGTGTTTAAAAATGGAAGATTTTGCCGTGGAAACCTGTATGCCATTTCAGCTTTCTACAAGACAAACGTACTCCGGATTCCTGTTACGTTTACGACCGTTTCCTCAACCAATTATGAAGCATTTCGTGTTCCCCTTAAATATCACTGGAAAAACAAAAGTTCATCTTAGAGGCAGATGGTGTATAAATTTTTCAAAGTAAATCGATCAATAACAAAATAGGAGATACATCCTTGTTTTTGTGACATTTTGCAGACAAGCCTGTGTTCACTTCTCATCCTCGGAATCGAACGGTGAAAGAAGGAGACAGTGTCAGTTTATTTTGCAACGCCATTGGAAATCCAGAACCTTCGTTTTCTTGGACCATTGATGGGTCTAATTTCAACAAGACTGTCCATCGCAGGGTCAGTTTATCATCAAATGGTAGACAGCTGACAGTGACGAATGTGAGTACGAATGACAGCGACCATGAATTCCGATGCCAAGCAAACAATACCGTTGGAACTGTTTCCTCCAATGCTGCTACACTCAATGTACAATGTGAGTATTTAGTTTTGATAAACTATAATCTATTGATGAGGTTTCCAGCCAATCTCATAGAGCTAGTTATAACATTGAAATTTGAATCTGGGTAGGAATATCATCTGGATCTAGAACTGAATCAAACTTTTTTTCAGTCTGCTGGACTAGATTCATATTCAATGAAGTCGTGAAACAAAGAATTATCAGCATATCTTTACCGAATAATTGATTGCGCGGACTTCAAATCTACTCCAGTCTTTATTGTCGGCTTTCAAAAGCAATAGGCACCGAATCAAAAACGTTGGAACTGTGGATGGTATTCATTTTATTTTTATTTATCGCGTAATCTTTGGACAAACACTCCTGGTACCCCTTTCAAGGAAAAACACCTTTGGATCGATAAAAAAAATTTCATAAAAGGTAGTTTACACTGTCCACGAAAGTATAAGCCCAAGCAACATTCGCGAGCGAATGAACTTGTTGTACATCAATGTCTTTAATCGAAAGAAAACCTGCTTAAATTAATATGAAAAACACAAATGAGGCTTCACTTGGTGCCGTAACATTGCCGTTTCGTGAACAAATGTTGTAGAGTTAATCCTTCTAATAAGGCATTACCTCCAAATTGTTGAAACTGGTGAAAACCACCTTAATATCAAAAACGCTATAGAGTTTTCTGAGTTTCTCGTGCCAATGTTTGTCTTTTCATACGTCTTAACCATCCTTAGTGTCACACACTTCAACACAATAGAACCTGCCACACAAAAGCGCTCGTCGCATTCAAGTTTGGAAGAACGTCTTCACTTTCAACGCACTGTAAAGTATGCTTCCATCCTGAATCCTTAGTTTATATCCTTTTACTAAAACCTAAAAGCTGCACACACCTATTCGTTGCTAAGTGAATGTTGTTAGAGCACTGAGAAGCCCTTGGAGAAAACACAAGCATTTTAAACTTCGTTTTATTTTTTATATCCTCGTTTGAGCAGATGCGGAATCCTCATCGTGACACTGAATTTCGTGCGGTTTTGTCGTGTGTTTAAAAATGGAAGATTTTGCCGTGGAAACCTGTATGCCATTTCAGCTTTCTACAAGACAAACGTACTCCGGATTCCTGTTACGTTTACGACCGTTTCCTCAACCAATTATGAAGCATTTCGTGTTCCCCTTAAATATCACTGGAAAAACAAAAGTTCATCTTAGAGGCAGATGGTGTATAAATTTTTCAAAGTAAATCGATCAATAACAAAATAGGAGATACATCCTTGTTTTTGTGACATTTTGCAGACAAGCCTGTGTTCACTTCTCATCCTCGGAATCGAACGGTGAAAGAAGGAGACAGTGTCAGTTTATTTTGCAACGCCATTGGAAATCCAGAACCTTCGTTTTCTTGGACCATTGATGGGTCTAATTTCAACAAGACTGTCCATCGCAGGGTCAGTTTATCATCAAATGGTAGACAGCTGACAGTGACGAATGTGAGTACGAATGACAGCGACCATGAATTCCGATGCCAAGCAAACAATACCGTTGGAACTGTTTCCTCCAATGCTGCTACACTCAATGTACAATGTGAGTATTTAGTTTTGATAAACTATAATCTATTGATGAGGTTTCCAGCCAATCTCATAGAGCTAGTTATAACATTGAAATTTGAATCTGGGTAGGAATATCATCTGGATCTAGAACTGAATCAAACTTTTTTTCAGTCTGCTGGACTAGATTCATATTCAATGAAGTCGTGAAACAAAGAATTATCAGCATATCTTTACCGAATAATTGATTGCGCGGACTTCAAATCTACTCCAGTCTTTATTGTCGGCTTTCAAAAGCAATAGGCACCGAATCAAAAACGTTGGAACTGTGGATGGTATTCATTTTATTTTTATTTATCGCGTAATCTTTGGACAAACACTCCTGGTACCCCTTTCAAGGAAAAACACCTTTGGATCGATAAAAAAAATTTCATAAAAGGTAGTTTACACTGTCCACGAAAGTATAAGCCCAAGCAACATTCGCGAGCGAATGAACTTGTTGTACATCAATGTCTTTAATCGAAAGAAAACCTGCTTAAATTAATATGAAAAACACAAATGAGGCTTCACTTGGTGCCGTAACATTGCCGTTTCGTGAACAAATGTTGTAGAGTTAATCCTTCTAATAAGGCATTACCTCCAAATTGTTGAAACTGGTGAAAACCACCTTAATATCAAAAACGCTATAGAGTTTTCTGAGTTTCTCGTGCCAATGTTTGTCTTTTCATACGTCTTAACCATCCTTAGTGTCACACACTTCAACACAATAGAACCTGCCACACAAAAGCGCTCGTCGCATTCAAGTTTGGAAGAACGTCTTCACTTTCAACGCACTGTAAAGTATGCTTCCAACCTGAATCCTTAGTTTATATCCTTTTACTAAAACCTAAAAGCTGCACACACCTATTCGTTGCTAAGTGAATGTTGTTAGAGCACTGAGAAGCCCTGATACCCCCTTTGGAGAAAACACAAGCATTTTAAACTTCGTTTTATTTTTTATATCCTCGTTTGAGCAGATGCGGAATCCTCATCGTGACACTGAATTTCGTGCGGTTTTGTCGTGTGTTTAAAAATGGAAGATTTTGCCGTGGAAACCTGTATGCCATTTCAGCTTTCTACAAGACAAACGTACTCCGGATTCCTGTTACGTTTACGACCGTTTCCTCAACCAATTATGAAGCATTTCGTGTTCCCCTTAAATATCACTGGAAAAACAAAAGTTCATCTTAGAGGCAGATGGTGTATAAATTTTTCAAAGTAAATCGATCAATAACAAAATAGGAGATACATCCTTGTTTTTGTGACATTTTGCAGACAAGCCTGTGTTCACTTCTCATCCTCGGAATCGAACGGTGAAAGAAGGAGACAGTGTCAGTTTATTTTGCAACGCCATTGGAAATCCAGAACCTTCGTTTTCTTGGACCATTGATGGGTCTAATTTCAACAAGACTGTCCATCGCAGGGTCAGTTTATCATCAAATGGTAGACAGCTGACAGTGACGAATGTGAGTACGAATGACAGCGACCATGAATTCCGATGCCAAGCAAACAATACCGTTGGAACTGTTTCCTCCAATGCTGCTACACTCAATGTACAATGTGAGTATTTAGTTTTGATAAACTATAATCTATTGATGAGGTTTCCAGCCAATCTCATAGAGCTAGTTATAACATTGAAATTTGAATCTGGGTAGGAATATCATCTGGATCTAGAACTGAATCAAACTTTTTTTCAGTCTGCTGGACTAGATTCATATTCAATGAAGTCGTGAAACAAAGAATTATCAGCATATCTTTACCGAATAATTGATTGCGCGGACTTCAAATCTACTCCAGTCTTTATTGTCGGCTTTCAAAAGCAATAGGCACCGAATCAAAAACGTTGTAACTGTGGATGGTATTCATTTTATTTTTATTTATCGCGTAATCTTTGGACAAACACTCCTGGTACCCCTTTCAAGGAAAAACACCTTTGGATCGATAAAAAAAAAGTCATAAAAGGTGGTTTACACTGTCCACGAAAGTATAAGCCCAAGCAACATTCGCGAGCGAATGAACTTGTTGTACATCAATGTCTTTAATCGAAAGAAAACGTGCTTAAATTAATATGAAAAACACAAATGAGGCTTCACTTGGTGCCGTAACATTGCCGTTTCGTGAACAAATGTTGTAGAGTTAATCCTTCTAATAAGGCATTACCTCCAAATTGTTGAAACTGGTGAAAACCACCTTAATATCAAAAACGCTATAGAGTTTTCTGAGTTTCTCGTGCCAATGTTTGTCTTTTCATACGTCTTAACCATCCTTAGTGTCACACACTTCAACACAATAGAACCTGCCACACAAAAGCGCTCGTCGCATTCAAGTTTGGAAGAACGTCTTCACTTTCAACGCACTGTAAAGTATGCTTCCATCCTGAATCCTTAGTTTATATCCTTTTACTAAAACCTAAAAGCTGCACACACCTATTCGTTGCTAAGTGAATGTTGTTAGAGCACTGAGAAGCCCTGATACCCCCTTTGAAGAAAACACAAGCATTTTAAACTTCGTTTTATTTTTTATATCCTCGTTTGAGCAGATGCGGAATCCTCATCGTGACACTGAATTTCGTGCGGTTTTGTCGTGTGTTTAAAAATGGAAGATTTTGCCGTGGAAACCTGTATGCCATTTCAGCTTTCTACAAGACAAACGTACTCCGGATTCCTGTTACGTTTACGACCGTTTCCTCAACCAATTATGAAGCATTTCGTGTTCCCCTTAAATATCACTGGAAAAACAAAAGTTCATCTTAGAGGCAGATGGTGTATAAATTTTTCAAAGTAAATCGATCAATAACAAAATAGGAGATACATCCTTGTTTTTGTGACATTTTGCAGACAAGCCTGTGTTCACTTCTCATCCTCGGAATCGAACGGTGAAAGAAGGAGACAGTGTCAGTTTATTTTGCAACGCCATTGGAAATCCAGAACCTTCGTTTTCTTGGACCATTGATGGGTCTAATTTCAACAAGACTGTCCATCGCAGGGTCAGTTTATCATCAAATGGTAGACAGCTGACAGTGACGAATGTGAGTACGAATGACAGCGACCATGAATTCCGATGCCAAGCAAACAATACCGTTGGAACTGTTTCCTCCAATGCTGCTACACTCAATGTACAATGTGAGTATTTAGTTTTGATAAACTATAATCTATTGATGAGGTTTCCAGCCAATCTCATAGAGCTAGTTATAACATTGAAATTTGAATCTGGGTAGGAATATCATCTGGATCTAGAACTGAATCAAACTTTTTTTCAGTCTCCTGGACTAGATTCATATTCAATGAAGTCGTGAAACAAAGAATTATCAGCATATCTTTACCGAATAATTGATTGCGCGGACTTCAAATCTACTCCAGTCTTTATTGTCGGCTTTCAAAAGCAATAGGCACCGAATCAAAAACGTTGTAACTGTGGATGGTATTCATTTTATTTTTATTTATCGCGTAATCTTTGGACAAACACTCCTGGTACCCCTTTCAAGGAAAAACACCTTTGGATCGATAAAAAAAAAGTCATAAAAGGTGGTTTACACTGTCCACGAAAGTATAAGCCCAAGCAACATTCGCGAGCGAATGAACTTGTTGTACATCAATGTCTTTAATCGAAAGAAAACGTGCTTAAATTAATATGAAAAACACAAATGAGGCTTCACTTGGTGCCGTAACATTGCCGTTTCGTGAACAAATGTTGTAGAGTTAATCCTTCTAATAAGGCATTACCTCCAAATTGTTGAAACTGGTGAAAACCACCTTAATATCAAAAACGCTATAGAGTTTTCTGAGTTTCTCGTGCCAATGTTTGTCTTTTCATACGTCTTAACCATCCTTAGTGTCACACACTTCAACACAATAGAACCTGCCACACAAAAGCGCTCGTCGCATTCAAGTTTGGAAGAACGTCTTCACTTTCAACGCACTGTAAAGTATGCTTCCATCCTGAATCCTTAGTTTATATCCTTTTACTAAAACCTAAAAGCTGCACACACCTATTCGTTGCTAAGTGAATGTTGTTAGAGCACTGAGAAGCCCTGATACCCCCTTTGGAGAAAACACAAGCATTTTAAACTTCGTTTTATTTTTTATATCCTCGTTTGAGCAGATGCGGAATCCTCATCGTGACACTGAATTTCGTGCGGTTTTGTCGTGTGTTTAAAAATGGAAGATTTTGCCGTGGAAACCTGTATGCCATTTCAGCTTTCTACAAGACAAACGTACTCCGGATTCCTGTTACGTTTACGACCGTTTCCTCAACCAATTATGAAGCATTTCGTGTTCCCCTTAAATATCACTGGAAAAACAAAAGTTCATCTTAGAGGCAGATGGTGTATAAATTTTTCAAAGTAAATCGATCAATAACAAAATAGGAGATACATCCTTGTTTTTGTGACATTTTGCAGACAAGCCTGTGTTCACTTCTCATCCTCGGAATCGAACGGTGAAAGAAGGAGACAGTGTCAGTTTATTTTGCAACGCCATTGGAAATCCAGAACCTTCGTTTTCTTGGACCATTGATGGGTCTAATTTCAACAAGACTGTCCATCGCAGGGTCAGTTTATCATCAAATGGTAGACAGCTGACAGTGACGAATGTGAGTACGAATGACAGCGACCATGAATTCCGATGCCAAGCAAACAATACCGTTGGAACTGTTTCCTCCAATGCTGCTACACTCAATGTACAATGTGAGTATTTAGTTTTGATAAACTATAATCTATTGATGAGGTTTCCAGCCAATCTCATAGAGCTAGTTATAACATTGAAATTTGAATCTGGGTAGGAATATCATCTGGATCTAGAACTGAATCAAACTTTTTTTCAGTCTCCTGGACTAGATTCATATTCAATGAAGTCGTGAAACAAAGAATTATCAGCATATCTTTACCGAATAATTGATTGCGCGGACTTCAAATCTACTCCAGTCTTTATTGTCGGCTTTCAAAAGCAATAGGCACCGAATCAAAAACGTTGTAACTGTGGATGGTATTCATTTTATTTTTATTTATCGCGTAATCTTTGGACAAACACTCCTGGTACCCCTTTCAAGGAAAAACACCTTTGGATCGATAAAAAAAAAGTCATAAAAGGTGGTTTACACTGTCCACGAAAGTATAAGCCCAAGCAACATTCGCGAGCGAATGAACTTGTTGTACATCAATGTCTTTAATCGAAAGAAAACGTGCTTAAATTAATATGAAAAACACAAATGAGGCTTCACTTGGTGCCGTAACATTGCCGTTTCGTGAACAAATGTTGTAGAGTTAATCCTTCTAATAAGGCATTACCTCCAAATTGTTGAAACTGGTGAAAACCACCTTAATATCAAAAACGCTATAGAGTTTTCTGAGTTTCTCGTGCCAATGTTTGTCTTTTCATACGTCTTAACCATCCTTAGTGTCACACACTTCAACACAATAGAACCTGCCACACAAAAGCGCTCGTCGCATTCAAGTTTGGAAGAACGTCTTCACTTTCAACGCACTGTAAAGTATGCTTCCATCCTGAATCCTTAGTTTATATCCTTTTACTAAAACCTAAAAGCTGCACACACCTATTCGTTGCTAAGTGAATGTTGTTAGAGCACTGAGAAGCCCTGATACCCCCTTTGGAGAAAACACAAGCATTTTAAACTTCGTTTTATTTTTTATATCCTCGTTTGAGCAGATGCGGAATCCTCATCGTGACACTGAATTTCGTGCGGTTTTGTCGTGTGTTTAAAAATGGAAGATTTTGCCGTGGAAACCTGTATGCCATTTCAGCTTTCTACAAGACAAACGTACTCCGGATTCCTGTTACGTTTACGACCGTTTCCTCAACCAATTATGAAGCATTTCGTGTTCCCCTTAAATATCACTGGAAAAACAAAAGTTCATCTTAGAGGCAGATGGTGTATAAATTTTTCAAAGTAAATCGATCAATAACAAAATAGGAGATACATCCTTGTTTTTGTGACATTTTGCAGACAAGCCTGTGTTCACTTCTCATCCTCGGAATCGAACGGTGAAAGAAGGAGACAGTGTCAGTTTATTTTGCAACGCCATTGGAAATCCAGAACCTTCGTTTTCTTGGACCATTGATGGGTCTAATTTCAACAAGACTGTCCATCGCAGGGTCAGTTTATCATCAAATGGTAGACAGCTGACAGTGACGAATGTGAGTACGAATGACAGCGACCATGAATTCCGATGCCAAGCAAACAATACCGTTGGAACTGTTTCCTCCAATGCTGCTACACTCAATGTACAATGTGAGTATTTAGTTTTGATAAACTATAATCTATTGATGAGGTTTCCAGCCAATCTCATAGAGCTAGTTATAACATTGAAATTTGAATCTGGGTAGGAATATCATCTGGATCTAGAACTGAATCAAACTTTTTTTCAGTCTCCTGGACTAGATTCATATTCAATGAAGTCGTGAAACAAAGAATTATCAGCATATCTTTACCGAATAATTGATTGCGCGGACTTCAAATCTACTCCAGTCTTTATTGTCGGCTTTCAAAAGCAATAGGCACCGAATCAAAAACGTTGTAACTGTGGATGGTATTCATTTTATTTTTATTTATCGCGTAATCTTTGGACAAACACTCCTGGTACCCCTTTCAAGGAAAAACACCTTTGGATCGATAAAAAAAAAGTCATAAAAGGTGGTTTACACTGTCCACGAAAGTATAAGCCCAAGCAACATTCGCGAGCGAATGAACTTGTTGTACATCAATGTCTTTAATCGAAAGAAAACGTGCTTAAATTAATATGAAAAACACAAATGAGGCTTCACTTGGTGCCGTAACATTGCCGTTTCGTGAACAAATGTTGTAGAGTTAATCCTTCTAATAAGGCATTACCTCCAAATTGTTGAAACTGGTGAAAACCACCTTAATATCAAAAACGCTATAGAGTTTTCTGAGTTTCTCGTGCCAATGTTTGTCTTTTCATACGTCTTAACCATCCTTAGTGTCACACACTTCAACACAATAGAACCTGCCACACAAAAGCGCTCGTCGCATTCAAGTTTGGAAGAACGTCTTCACTTTCAACGCACTGTAAAGTATGCTTCCATCCTGAATCCTTAGTTTATATCCTTTTACTAAAACCTAAAAGCTGCACACACCTATTCGTTGCTAAGTGAATGTTGTTAGAGCACTGAGAAGCCCTGATACCCCCTTTGGAGAAAACACAAGCATTTTAAACTTCGTTTTATTTTTTATATCCTCGTTTGAGCAGATGCGGAATCCTCATCGTGACACTGAATTTCGTGCGGTTTTGTCGTGTGTTTAAAAATGGAAGATTTTGCCGTGGAAACCTGTATGCCATTTCAGCTTTCTACAAGACAAACGTACTCCGGATTCCTGTTACGTTTACGACCGTTTCCTCAACCAATTATGAAGCATTTCGTGTTCCCCTTAAATATCACTGGAAAAACAAAAGTTCATCTTAGAGGCAGATGGTGTATAAATTTTTCAAAGTAAATCGATCAATAACAAAATAGGAGATACATCCTTGTTTTTGTGACATTTTGCAGACAAGCCTGTGTTCACTTCTCATCCTCGGAATCGAACGGTGAAAGAAGGAGACAGTGTCAGTTTATTTTGCAACGCCATTGGAAATCCAGAACCTTCGTTTTCTTGGACCATTGATGGGTCTAATTTCAACAAGACTGTCCATCGCAGGGTCAGTTTATCATCAAATGGTAGACAGCTGACAGTGACGAATGTGAGTACGAATGACAGCGACCATGAATTCCGATGCCAAGCAAACAATACCGTTGGAACTGTTTCCTCCAATGCTGCTACACTCAATGTACAATGTGAGTATTTAGTTTTGATAAACTATAAACTATTGATGAGGTTTCCAGCCAATCTCATAGAGCTAGTCATAACATTGAAATTTGAATCTGGGTAGGAATATCATCTGGATCTAGAACTGAATCAAACTTTTTTTCAGTCTGCTGGACTAGATTCATATTCAATGAAGTCGTGAAACAAAGAATTATCAGCATATCTTTACCGAGTAATTGATTGCGCGGACTTCAAATCTACTCCAGTCTTTATTGTCGGCTTTCAAAAGCAATAGGCACCGAATCAAAAACGTTGTAACTGTGGATGGTATTCATTTTATTTTTATTTATCGCGTAATCTTTGGACAAACACTCCTGGTACCCCTTTCAAGGAAAAACACCTTTGGATCGATAAAAAAAAAGTCATAAAAGGTGGTTTACACTGTCCACGAAAGTATAAGCCCAAGCAACATTCGCGAGCGAATGAACTTGTTGTACATCAATGTCTTTAATCGAAAGAAAACGTGCTTAAATTAATATGAAAAACACAAATGAGGCTTCACTTGGTGCCGTAACATTGCCGTTTCGTGAACAAATGTTGTAGAGTTAATCCTTCTAATAAGGCATTACCTCCAAATTGTTGAAACTGGTGAAAACCACCTTAATATCAAAAACGCTATAGAGTTTTCTGAGTTTCTCGTGCCAATGTTTGTCTTTTCATACGTCTTAACCATCCTTAGTGTCACACACTTCAACACAATAGAACCTGCCACACAAAAGCGCTCGTCGCATTCAAGTTTGGAAGAACGTCTTCACTTTCAACGCACTGTAAAGTATGCTTCCAACCTGAATCCTTAGTTTATATCCTTTTACTAAAACCTAAAAGCTGCACACACCTATTCGTTGCTAAGTGAATGTTGTTAGAGCACTGAGAAGCCCTGATACCCCCTTTGGAGAAAACACAAGCATTTTAAACTTCGTTTTATTTTTTATATCCTCGTTTGAGCAGATGCGGAATCCTCATCGTGACACTGAATTTCGTGCGGTTTTGTCGTGTGTTTAAAAATGGAAGATTTTGCCGTGGAAACCTGTATGCCATTTCAGCTTTCTACAAGACAAACGTACTCCGGATTCCTGTTACGTTTACGACCGTTTCCTCAACCAATTATGAAGCATTTCGTGTTCCCCTTAAATATCACTGGAAAAACAAAAGTTCATCTTAGAGGCAGATGGTGCATAAATTTTTCAAAGTAAATCGATCAATAACAAAATAGGAGATACATCCTTGTTTTTGTGACATTTTGCAGACAAGCCTGTGTTCACTTCTCATCCTCGGAATCGAACGGTGAAAGAAGGAGACAGTGTCAGTTTATTTTGCAACGCCATTGGAAATCCAGAACCTTCGTTTTCTTGGACCATTGATGGGTCTAATTTCAACAAGACTGTCCATCGCAGGGTCAGTTTATCATCAAATGGTAGACAGCTGACAGTGACGAATGTGAGTACGAATGACAGCGACCATGAATTCCGATGCCAAGCAAACAATACCGTTGGAACTGTTTCCTCCAATGCTGCTACACTCAATGTACAATGTGAGTATTTAGTTTTGATAAACTATAATCTATTGATGAGGTTTCCAGCCAATCTCATAGAGCTAGTTATAACATTGAAATTTGAATCTGGGTAGGAATATCATCTGGATCTAGAACTGAATCAAACTTTTTTTCAGTCTGCTGGACTAGATTCATATTCAATGAAGTCGTGAAACAAAGAATTATCAGCATATCTTTACCGAATAATTGATTGCGCGGACTTCAAATCTACTCCAGTCTTTATTGTCGGCTTTCAAAAGCAATAGGCACCGAATCAAAAACGTTGTAACTGTGGATGGTATTCATTTTATTTTTATTTATCGCGTAATCTTTGGACAAACACTCCTGGTACCCCTTTCAAGGAAAAACACCTTTGGATCGATAAAAAAAAAGTCATAAAAGGTGGTTTACACTGTCCACGAAAGTATAAGCCCAAGCAACATTCGCGAGCGAATGAACTTGTTGTACATCAATGTCTTTAATCGAAAGAAAACGTGCTTAAATTAATATGAAAAACTCAAATGAGGCTTCACTTGGTGCCGTAACATTGCCGTTTCGTGAACAAATGTTGTAGAGTTAATCCTTCTAATAAGGCATTACCTCCAATTGAAATTGTTGAAACTGGTGAAAACCACCTTAATATCAAAAACGCTATAGAGTTTTCTGAGTTTCTCGTGCCAATGTTTGTCTTTTCATACGTCTTAACCATCCTTAGTGTCACACACTTCAACACAATAGAACCTGCCACACAAAAGCGCTCGTCGCATTCAAGTTTGGAAGAACATCTTCACTTTCAACGCACTGTAAAGTATGCTTCCAACCTGAATCCTTAGTTTATATCCTTTTACTAAAACCTAAAAGCTGCACACACCTATTCGTTGCTAAGTGAATGTTGTTAGAGCACTGAGAAGCCCTGATACCCCCTTTGGAGAAAACACAAGCATTTTAAACTTCGTTTTATTTTTTATATCCTCGTTTGAGCAGATGCGGAATCCTCATCGTGACACTGAATTTCGTGCGGTTTTGTCGTGTGTTTAAAAATGGAAGATTTTGCCGTGGAAACCTGTATGCCATTTCAGCTTTCTACAAGACAAACGTACTCCGGATTCCTGTTACGTTTACGACCGTTTCCTCAACCAATTATGAAGCATTTCGTGTTCCCCTTAAATATCACTGGAAAAACAAAAGTTCATCTTAGAGGCAGATGGTGTATAAATTTTTCAAAGTAAATCGATCAATAACAAAATAGGAGATACATCCTTGTTTTTGTGACATTTTGCAGACAAGCCTGTGTTCACTTCTCATCCTCGGAATCGAACGGTGAAAGAAGGAGACAGTGTCAGTTTATTTTGCAACGCCATTGGAAATCCAGAACCTTCGTTTTCTTGGACCATTGATGGGTCTAATTTCAACAAGACTGTCCATCGCAGGGTCAGTTTATCATCAAATGGTAGACAGCTGACAGTGACGAATGTGAGTACGAATGACAGCGACCATGAATTCCGATGCCAAGCAAACAATACCGTTGGAACTGTTTCCTCCAATGCTGCTACACTCAATGTACAATGTGAGTATTTAGTTTTGATAAACTATAATCTATTGATGAGGTTTCCAGCCAATCTCATAGAGCTAGTTATAACATTGAAATTTGAATCTGGGTAGGAATATCATCTGGATCTAGAACTGAATCAAACTTTTTTTCAGTCTGCTGGACTAGATTCATATTCAATGAAGTCGTGAAACAAAGAATTATCAGCATATCTTTACCGAATAATTGATTGCGCGGACTTCAAATCTACTCCAGTCTTTATTGTCGGCTTTCAAAAGCAATAGGCACCGAATCAAAAACGTTGTAACTGTGGATGGTATTCATTTTATTTTTATTTATCGCGTAATCTTTGGACAAACACTCCTGGTACCCCTTTCAAGGAAAAACACCTTTGGATCGATAAAAAAAAAGTCATAAAAGGTGGTTTACACTGTCCACGAAAGTATAAGCCCAAGCAACATTCGCGAGCGAATGAACTTGTTGTACATCAATGTCTTTAATCGAAAGAAAACGTGCTTAAATTAATATGAAAAACTCAAATGAGGCTTCACTTGGTGCCGTAACATTGCCGTTTCGTGAACAAATGTTGTAGAGTTAATCCTTCTAATAAGGCATTACCTCCAAATTGTTGAAACTGGTGAAAACCACCTTAATATCAAAAACGCTATAGAGTTTTCTGAGTTTCTCGTGCCAATGTTTGTCTTTTCATACGTCTTAACCATCCTTAGTGTCACACACTTCAACACAATAGAACCTGCCACACAAAAGCGCTCGTCGCATTCAAGTTTGGAAGAACGTCTTCACTTTCAACGCACTGTAAAGTATGCTTCCAACCTGAATCCTTAGTTTATATCCTTTTACTAAAACCTAAAAGCTGCACACACCTATTCGTTGCTAAGTGAATGTTGTTAGAGCACTGAGAAGCCCTGATACCCCCTTTGGAGAAAACACAAGCATTTTAAACTTCGTTTTATTTTTTATATCCTCGTTTGAGCAGATGCGGAATCCTCATCGTGACACTGAATTTCGTGCGGTTTTGTCGTGTGTTTAAAAATGGAAGATTTTGCCGTGGAAACCTGTATGCCATTTCAGCTTTCTACAAGACAAACGTACTCCGGATTCCTGTTACGTTTACGACCGTTTCCTCAACCAATTATGAAGCATTTCGTGTTCCCCTTAAATATCACTGGAAAAACAAAAGTTCATCTTAGAGGCAGATGGTGTATAAATTTTTCAAAGTAAATCGATCAATAACAAAATAGGAGATACATCCTTGTTTTTGTGACATTTTGCAGACAAGCCTGTGTTCACTTCTCATCCTCGGAATCGAACGGTGAAAGAAGGAGACAGTGTCAGTTTATTTTGCAACGCCATTGGAAATCCAGAACCTTCGTTTTCTTGGACCATTGATGGGTCTAATTTCAACAAGACTGTCCATCGCAGGGTCAGTTTATCATCAAATGGTAGACAGCTGACAGTGACGAATGTGAGTACGAATGACAGCGACCATGAATTCCGATGCCAAGCAAACAATACCGTTGGAACTGTTTCCTCCAATGCTGCTACACTCAATGTACAATGTGAGTATTTAGTTTTGATAAACTATAATCTATTGATGAGGTTTCCAGCCAATCTCATAGAGCTAGTTATAACATTGAAATTTGAATCTGGGTAGGAATATCATCTGGATCTAGAACTGAATCAAACTTTTTTTCAGTCTGCTGGACTAGATTCATATTCAATGAAGTCGTGAAACAAAGAATTATCAGCATATCTTTACCGAATAATTGATTGCGCGGACTTCAAATCTACTCCAGTCTTTATTGTCGGCTTTCAAAAGCAATAGGCACCGAATCAAAAACGTTGTAACTGTGGATGGTATTCATTTTATTTTTATTTATCGCGTAATCTTTGGACAAACACTCCTGGTACCCCTTTCAAGGAAAAACACCTTTGGATCGATAAAAAAAAAGTCATAAAAGGTGGTTTACACTGTCCACGAAAGTATAAGCCCAAGCAACATTCGCGAGCGAATGAACTTGTTGTACATCAATGTCTTTAATCGAAAGAAAACGTGCTTAAATTAATATGAAAAACACAAATGAGGCTTCACTTGGTGCCGTAACATTGCCGTTTCGTGAACAAATGTTGTAGAGTTAATCCTTCTAATAAGGCATTACCTCCAAATTGTTGAAACTGGTGAAAACCACCTTAATATCAAAAACGCTATAGAGTTTTCTGAGTTTCTCGTGCCAATGTTTGTCTTTTCATACGTCTTAACCATCCTTAGTGTCACACACTTCAACACAATAGAACCTGCCACACAAAAGCGCTCGTCGCATTCAAGTTTGGAAGAACGTCTTCACTTTCAACGCACTGTAAAGTATGCTTCCAACCTGAATCCTTAGTTTATATCCTTTTACTAAAACCTAAAAGCTGCACACACCTATTCGTTGCTAAGTGAATGTTGTTAGAGCACTGAGAAGCCCTGATACCCCCTTTGGAGAAAACACAAGCATTTTAAACTTCGTTTTATTTTTTATATCCTCGTTTGAGCAGATGCGGAATCCTCATCGTGACACTGAATTTCGTGCGGTTTTGTCGTGTGTTTAAAAATGGAAGATTTTGCCGTGGAAACCTGTATGCCATTTCAGCTTTCTACAAGACAAACGTACTCCGGATTCCTGTTACGTTTACGACCGTTTCCTCAACCAATTATGAAGCATTTCGTGTTCCCCTTAAATATCACTGGAAAAACAAAAGTTCATCTTAGAGGCAGATGGTGTATAAATTTTTCAAAGTAAATCGATCAATAACAAAATAGGAGATACATCCTTGTTTTTGTGACATTTTGCAGACAAGCCTGTGTTCACTTCTCATCCTCGGAATCGAACGGTGAAAGAAGGAGACAGTGTCAGTTTATTTTGCAACGCCATTGGAAATCCAGAACCTTCGTTTTCTTGGACCATTGATGGGTCTAATTTCAACAAGACTGTCCATCGCAGGGTCAGTTTATCATCAAATGGTAGACAGCTGACAGTGACGAATGTGAGTACGAATGACAGCGACCATGAATTCCGATGCCAAGCAAACAATACCGTTGGAACTGTTTCCTCCAATGCTGCTACACTCAATGTACAATGTGAGTATTTAGTTTTGATAAACTATAATCTATTGATGAGGTTTCCAGCCAATCTCATAGAGCTAGTTATAACATTGAAATTTGAATCTGGGTAGGAATATCATCTGGATCTAGAACTGAATCAAACTTTTTTTCAGTCTGCTGGACTAGATTCATATTCAATGAAGTCGTGAAACAAAGAATTATCAGCATATCTTTACCGAATAATTGATTGCGCGGACTTCAAATCTACTCCAGTCTTTATTGTCGGCTTTCAAAAGCAATAGGCACCGAATCAAAAACGTTGTAACTGTGGATGGTATTCATTTTATTTTTATTTATCGCGTAATCTTTGGACAAACACTCCTGGTACCCCTTTCAAGGAAAAACACCTTTGGATCGATAAAAAAAAAGTCATAAAAGGTGGTTTACACTGTCCACGAAAGTATAAGCCCAAGCAACATTCGCGAGCGAATGAACTTGTTGTACATCAATGTCTTTAATCGAAAGAAAACGTGCTTAAATTAATATGAAAAACACAAATGAGGCTTCACTTGGTGCCGTAACATTGCCGTTTCGTGAACAAATGTTGTAGAGTTAATCCTTCTAATAAGGCATTACCTCCAAATTGTTGAAACTGGTGAAAACCACCTTAATATCAAAAACGCTATAGAGTTTTCTGAGTTTCTCGTGCCAATGTTTGTCTTTTCATACGTCTTAACCATCCTTAGTGTCACACACTTCAACACAATAGAACCTGCCACACAAAAGCGCTCGTCGCATTCAAGTTTGGAAGAACGTCTTCACTTTCAACGCACTGTAAAGTATGCTTCCAACCTGAATCCTTAGTTTATATCCTTTTACTAAAACCTAAAAGCTGCACACACCTATTCGTTGCTAAGTGAATGTTGTTAGAGCACTGAGAAGCCCTGATACCCCCTTTGGAGAAAACACAAGCATTTTAAACTTCGTTTTATTTTTTATATCCTCGTTTGAGCAGATGCGGAATCCTCATCGTGACACTGAATTTCGTGCGGTTTTGTCGTGTGTTTAAAAATGGAAGATTTTGCCGTGGAAACCTGTATGCCATTTCAGCTTTCTACAAGACAAACGTACTCCGGATTCCTGTTACGTTTACGACCGTTTCCTCAACCAATTATGAAGCATTTCGTGTTCCCCTTAAATATCACTGGAAAAACAAAAGTTCATCTTAGAGGCAGATGGTGTATAAATTTTTCAAAGTAAATCGATCAATAACAAAATAGGAGATACATCCTTGTTTTTGTGACATTTTGCAGACAAGCCTGTGTTCACTTCTCATCCTCGGAATCGAACGGTGAAAGAAGGAGACAGTGTCAGTTTATTTTGCAACGCCATTGGAAATCCAGAACCTTCGTTTTCTTGGACCATTGATGGGTCTAATTTCAACAAGACTGTCCATCGCAGGGTCAGTTTATCATCAAATGGTAGACAGCTGACAGTGACGAATGTGAGTACGAATGACAGCGACCATGAATTCCGATGCCAAGCAAACAATACCGTTGGAACTGTTTCCTCCAATGCTGCTACACTCAATGTACAATGTGAGTATTTAGTTTTGATAAACTATAAACTATTGATGAGGTTTCCAGCCAATCTCATAGAGCTAGTTATAACATTGAAATTTGAATCTGGGTAGGAATATCATCTGGATCTAGAACTGAATCAAACTTTTTTTCAGTCTGCTGGACTAGATTTATATTCAATGAAGTCGTGAAACAAAGAATTATCAGCATATCTTTACCGAATAATTGATTGCGCGGACTTCAAATCTACTCCAGTCTTTATTGTCGGCTTTCAAAAGCAATAGGCACCGAATCAAAAACGTTGTAACTGTGGATGGTATTCATTTTATTTTTATTTATCGCGTAATCTTTGGACAAACTCTCCTGGTACCCCTTTCAAGGAAAAACACCTTTGGATCGATAAAAAAAAAGTCATAAAAGGTGGTTTACACTGTCCACGAAAGTATAAGCCCAAGCAACATTCGCGAGCGAATGAACTTGTTGTACATCAATGTCTTTAATCGAAAGAAAACGTGCTTAAATTAATATGAAAAACACAAATGAGGCTTCACTTGGTGCCGTAACATTGCCGTTTCGTGAACAAATGTTGTAGAGTTAATCCTTCTAATAAGGCATTACCTCCAAATTGTTGAAACTGGTGAAAACCACCTTAATATCAAAAACGCTATAGAGTTTTCTGAGTTTCTCGTGCCAATGTTTGTCTTTTCATACGTCTTAACCATCCTTAGTGTCACACACTTCAACACAATAGAACCTGCCACACAAAAGCGCTCGTCGCATTCAAGTTTGGAAGAACGTCTTCACTTTCAACGCACTGTAAAGTATGCTTCCATCCTGAATCCTTAGTTTATATCCTTTTACTAAAACCTAAAAGCTGCACACACCTATTCGTTGCTAAGTGAATGTTGTTAGAGCACTGAGAAGCCCTGATACCCCCTTTGGAGAAAACACAAGCATTTTAAACTTCGTTTTATTTTTTATATCCTCGTTTGAGCAGATGCGGAATCCTCATCGTGACACTGAATTTCGTGCGGTTTTGTCGTGTGTTTAAAAATGGAAGATTTTGCCGTGGAAACCTGTATGCCATTTCAGCTTTCTACAAGACAAACGTACTCCGGATTCCTGTTACGTTTACGACCGTTTCCTCAACCAATTATGAAGCATTTCGTGTTCCCCTTAAATATCACTGGAAAAACAAAAGTTCATCTTAGAGGCAGATGGTGTATAAATTTTTCAAAGTAAATCGATCAATAACAAAATAGGAGATACATCCTTGTTTTTGTGACATTTTGCAGACAAGCCTGTGTTCACTTCTCATCCTCGGAATCGAACGGTGAAAGAAGGAGACAGTGTCAGTTTATTTTGCAACGCCATTGGAAATCCAGAACCTTCGTTTTCTTGGACCATTGATGGGTCTAATTTCAACAAGACTGTCCATCGCAGGGTCAGTTTATCATCAAATGGTAGACAGCTGACAGTGACGAATGTGAGTACGAATGACAGCGACCATGAATTCCGATGCCAAGCAAACAATACCGTTGGAACTGTTTCCTCCAATGCTGCTACACTCAATGTACAATGTGAGTATTTAGTTTTGATAAACTATAAACTATTGATGAGGTTTCCAGCCAATCTCATAGAGCTAGGTATAACATTGAAATTTGAATCTGGGTAGGAATATCATCTGGATCTAGAACTGAATCAAACTTTTTTTCAGTCTGCTGGACTAGATTTATATTCAATGAAGTCGTCAAACAAAGAATTATCAGCATATCTTTACCGAATAATTGATTGCGCGGACTTCAAATCTACTCCAGTCTTTATTGTCGGCTTTCAAAAGCAATAGGCACCGAATCAAAAACGTTGGAACTGTGGATGGTATTCATTTTATTTTTATTTATCGCGTAATCTTTGGACAAACTCTCCTGGTACCCCTTTCAAGGAAAAACACCTTTGGATCGATAAAACAAAAGTCATAAAAGGTGGTTTACACTGTCCACGAAAGTATAAGCCCAAGCAACATTCGCTAGCGAATGAACTTGTTGTACATCAATGTCTTTAATCGAAAGAAAACGTGCTTAAATTAATATGAAAAACACAAATGAGGCTTCACTTGGTGCCGTAACATTGCCGTTTCGTGAACAAATGTTGTAGAGTTAATCCTTCTAATAAGGCATTACCTCCAAATTGTTGAAACTGGTGAAAACCACCTTAATATCAAAAACGCTATAGAGTTTTCTGAGTTTCTCGTGCCAATGTTTGTCTTTTCATACGTCTTAACCATCCTTAGTGTCACACACTTCAACACAATAGAACCTGCCACACAAAAGCGCTCGTCGCATTCAAGTTTGGAAGAACGTCTTCACTTTCAACGCACTGTAAAGTATGCTTCCATCCTGAATCCTTAGTTTATATCCTTTTACTAAAACCTAAAAGCTGCACACACCTATTCGTTGCTAAGTGAATGTTGTTAGAGCACTGAGAAGCCCTGATACCCCCTTTGGAGAAAACACAAGCATTTTAAACTTCGTTTTATTTTTTATATCCTCGTTTGAGCAGATGCGGAATCCTCATCGTGACACTGAATTTCGTGCGGTTTTGTCGTGTGTTTAAAAATGGAAGATTTTGCCGTGGAAACCTGTATGCCATTTCAGCTTTCTACAAGACAAACGTACTCCGGATTCCTGTTACGTTTACGACCGTTTCCTCAACCAATTATGAAGCATTTCGTGTTCCCCTTAAATATTACTGGAAAAACAAAAGTTCATCTTAGAGGCAGATGGTGTATAAATTTTTCAAAGTAAATCGATCAATAACAAAATAGGAGATTCATCCATGCTTTTCTTACATTTTGTAGACAAACCTGTGTTCACTTCTCATCCTCGGAATCGAACGGTGAAAGAAGGAGACAGTGTCAGTTTATTTTGCAACGCCATTGGAAATCCAGAACCTTCGTTTTCTTGGACCATTGATGGGTCTAATTTCAACAAGACTGTCCATCGCAGGGTCAGTTTATCATCAAATGGTAGACAGCTGACAGTGACGAATGTGAGTACGAATGACAGCGACCATGAATTCCGATGCCAAGCAAACAATACCGTTGGAACTGTTTCCTCCAATGCTGCTACACTCAATGTACAATGTGAGTATTTAGTTTTGATAAACTATAATCTATTGATGAGGTTTCCAGCCAATCTCATAGAGCTAGTTATAACATTGAAATTTGAATCTGGGTAGGAATATCATCTGGATCTAGAACTGAATCAAACTTTTTTTCAGTCTGCTGGACTAGATTCATATTCAATGAAGTCGTGAAACAAAGAATTATCAGCATATCTTTACCGAATAA
Organism: Montipora capitata; assembly: GCA_949126865.1. Classification (NCBI taxonomy): domain Eukaryota; kingdom Metazoa; phylum Cnidaria; class Anthozoa; order Scleractinia; family Acroporidae; genus Montipora; species Montipora capitata. Next base: position 28,457,692 of record OX421457.1, on the reverse strand, counting down.
TTGATTGCGCGGACTTCAAATCTACTCCAGTCTTTATTGTCGGCTTTCAAAAGCAATAGGCACCGAATCAAAAACGTTGTAACTGTGGATGGTATTCATTTTATTTTTACTTATCGCGTAATCTTTGGACAAACTCTCCTGGTACCCCTTTCAAAGAAAAACACCTTTGGATGGATAAAAAAAAAGTCATAAAAGGTGGTTTACACTGGCCACGAAAGTATAAGCCCAAGCAACATTCGCTAGCGAATGAACTTGTTGTACATCAA
>OX421457.1:28422426-28452426 GCA_949126865.1 Montipora capitata | reverse complement strand
GATTTGCTTTGCGTTAATTGTTAATTTCAGTGTACAGTGTCCCCAATTAGTGCTCCAGCGACAGAACGACTAGACACTTAAATACAGTTCCTTTCATAAGAATAGTTGCATCGTGTGAGAATATATTTGAACAGAGATTGCCCAACCAGCTGAATGAGCCACTTGACAGCTCTTATTTTCAATATAACTAATCACTGTTTTTGGTGGCTTCGGCAGCACTCGTCAAAATAAAACTGAGCAGGAATCTGATAAGGTCTTGCTAATGTTGTGCTCGACATTTCGTTTTTTCCACATTTTGCCTTTCGCTAAAGTTTCGAAGTGTCAAATAGTTTCATGTGAATCAAGTTTTATGTGAATCTACTTACTCAAGCGTCTCTTTATTTGGTAATATTATTATGATGACAATTAAGAAAGCTGAACTACAAGTGCGTCAAACTTCCTCATTTGGGAATTCTCGCGTATCGGTAAACATTTTAAAACTCATTGTACTTGCGTTTAATGCAATGTTTTCATTTGCTTTTGACAAATTGAACAATGTATTCTAAATATTAATCGAGGAGATCGTATACATTGTATGTCTCAACTGTGCCATATTGTAGGGTCTTGACAAACTGAGAGCCATGCGAGTCATAGGAGTCTCGCATTTAAGTCTACGCACCCATTTCAAATAGCGCTGATAAACAGTATTTTAATCGGAGCACCCATTTTAAAAAGGTTAGCTTTCAATAACGGCGTGGCTCGCACGTTGACTCTCATGGCTCGCTGGCTCGCATATTGTACAACCTCCGTATTGCATGGCGGCAGGGGTTCGTTTTTTCAAGGCAAAATGTTAATTGCGGGTTTCAGTTTCTGTCAGTGTGATAGTGAAAACATGAAATATCATATATTTGAGTTGCGAAAAGACTTGAGTAGTTGCAGAGAAGCCTGAAAACAATCTTGCCTTGAACGGGATTCGTTCGAGAACGGGAACGGTCCCGTTCGGGAACATACTCGAAGGGGAACGTTTTTGATCAAGTAATTGCTTGAACGAAGAGGCTTGAACGTTCAAGCATCGGTTTTTTCAGTCCTCTTTGTAACTACTGAAGTTGCTTCACAAATTGCGATGATCTTTTTCGCTTAGATATTTTTTTGTCGTACTTCATTAAATTTAAACTTCACTACCGCTATGTCATTAAATCGTTTCCACATCAACTGTTTCAGTAAATTTGAATGTGAAAACATGTTAAAACCGATTTTAGTGAGTTACAACAAGAGAACTTGACAGCGACGATTGGATCTCTATTTCAGTCATTTGCAGACTAGAACGCCTATGAATAGTGTTCTTTGCATTACAATACTAGGGAACAGCCAGCTACACTGTAATAAGAAGAACGAGATACTGTCTCTTTAAAACAAACGAAACGAAGTAGATGGGACACACACATCGTCGGGGAAAGGGCTTTTCAGATATGCTACACGGTTCGATAAACACAATTGGATCGACAAAAAGGTTTCTTTTGACAACAAGTTATGTTTTTAGACACAACAAATCAATACAAGAGCGGCATATTTTCTGACGTCACGCACGACTCACATTCTTGTAACGTGTTTTTATTCAAAAGCAATGATAAACAAGGCAATAGTTTCCCGCGAATTCCATCTGTTTTTTCAAAACAACTTTTCCAGTCTTTTAGATATAAGATTAAGATAAAATATTTAAAAGAAAATTCCCTTCTCGCTTGAGTAACTTGAGTGGGTATGATCTATAAATTTTTTTGCGGGCATGACCTCACCAGCACCGACGGTGATGTTGTTTCCGCTCCGGGTAGGGGTAAGAACAAATATTGACTTCGTCTCGATCCAAACTATGCTGCCAAGTTATGGACAAAAATCCTTTGAGAAGAATCGCCTATAAGTTAAATCCACGATGCTGGCTTTCATTGCTGTTTCTAGTGATGGTGTGTTCATTCAGTGGAGCAGGTAATGTGCTTCTTGTCAGTGTTCGAATACCAAAGCTTTTTGTTGATTCTTTAAGCGGAAATAATATAAATGACGACTGTGGGGTTTCTTTTCGTTATATTTAATATCAGTTTAATATAGCTTAAACTAAGCGTTTCTTTCACTTTTTTTTGCTTTAGAAAACTTAATAAACGATTGAATGTTTTGTTAGGCCTAAAAAGCAAAATAAAGCTGAAGATAACTGCAAGTCGCACTTTCAGTCTAGATAGCGGCTTCAGCTTCCACACTGGCGTCTTGTTCCGCCAGCATTTGCTGTTATATCCCCGACGCAAGAGAATTAATTATACCTTTCACATGTTCAAATTTTATTTCAATCAACTATCATCAGAGGTGAAGGTTAAATTGTACACATTGGCATAATTTGAATAATTCAAGATTATCCATCCGTGAGTCTATGAGAGTTGCAGGTGTACAAATCAGTCGGCTTCATAACTGCATTTATGCCGGCTACAGCAAAAGCACGAGAGAGTATTTCTAGTTTTAAAAACGTGTTTGCGATTTCAAAGTGGCGTCCTTAAGAGAGAGATTTAGCATCGAGTTTATGTGAAACGGCAAACGCGAAACGGTGGGCTGTTGCTTGTCATAAAAGCATGAAAATTATATATCATTCTAACTCCTCTCTCTCTCTTTTGAAAAGTTACTTGATACCTGCTGCTGACAGGCAAAAAATGAGCTCATATCAAACGAGTTTCTTCTGTTTTTGGCAAAACGCAAATTTTAGTATGACGTTTGCCATTTGCCATAAACATGATGCTTCTTAATAGAGAGGTTTAATAAGCATAATGGTTACGCCAAACGGCAAACGTCAGAGTGAAATTAGGGTTTGCCAAAAATGTAAGAATTCTGCTTGATACTAGCTCATTTCTGTCCTGTTAGCTTCGGATATGAAATGAGAGAATTTTCATGCTTGTATGACAAGCAGGAGCCTTCCATTTCCCATTTGCCTTTGGCCGTAAACTTCATGCTTAACCTCTCTAATCTCTCTAATGTTTTATGCTGGCTACTTGGTATGTGGTTGACCCAATGAGAAAGTATTTTTCGTTCTAAAAATGTGACTCACGAAGTAAGTACTTATCTACCTTGACCTCTCTTGTATATATTACTCCCTGCGCGGCAGGTCTTTACTACGTTTGACGGGGAGTGGGTGATAGGTAACAGGTGATGGGCATTGGGTTAGGCAATTCCTTCCATTAGAGCGATTTTTCAAATAACAAGCACAGGGCAAAGATTAAGGGGACGTTATTACTCCTTCAATTCTCCAAACCTTAGAAACTAACATACCGCCGTAAATCCTCTGTTAAGCCCTCCAGGGGATTCATTTAGTTCAGGCACGTTTGAAGGGGTGGGCGTATTTGAGAAGGGGGGGGGGGGGGGGTTATTAAATGTAGTGAAAAACATTTCCAGTAACAAAAAAAAGAAGTAAACGAGCTTGAGTTCCAGTTCCCTACTTCATGTTTTGGACCAGAGCAATGATTGTGTAATATGGAGATTTGAGTAACACAAGGTAGTTTGCAAGATTTTTATTCAAGCATGTGAATAAACCATACAGGGTCAGGCCTCATGTTACTGTCGTGATTAATACAGTCTTTCATTCATTAATTTGGTTATGAAGAATAAGGTGGGGTGGGGAGGGGGAGCTTAACCCATTGACTCCTGGGGGTTCCCCATTGACAAGTAAAATCGTCTGGCATTAGACAGAGTAAAATACTAAGTATGGCTGGTAGGCCAGTTCAGGGGTGAAAGGGTTGGAGGGCTCAATAACTTTCTTCCTCTGAAAAGGGAATGTGAACTACCAAGGTATATCTTTTACCTGTTACCCATCACCTGTTACCTGTAGAGAAGACCTGCCGCTCGATGCGTACCGTGTACCACATAGCCAGAAACTAAAATACCTTCTTCTCTTGCATATATTACTCACTGCATAGCGCTTACTGTGTAGCCAGCAATTAAGACAGCTTCTTGGCTCGCCTTTATTACTCACTACATACCATGTACCTCGTAGCTAGCAACTACAGTGTAAGACAGCTTCTCTTCGCATATATTACTCACTGCATACCGCATAGCCAGCATCTACTTTAGCTTCTCCTATTGCAAACATAACTCACTCGAACCCACTCAAATCAATGTGGCAGGGTATTCTGCAGTTACTCCGAAGCAGTTTAATTCTTTGATTCTATGGGAACGCGTTTTGACATCAATGGAATAATATTGTTACTTGAGTTTGGATAGAAAAGACAAAAACTACAACATTTACAGCACTGTGTATTGTAAAACTAATTGGCATTAAATTGCAGTTCCACCAGAGGTGACAATTGACGGTACATCAGAACAGTTTACCATCGTAGGAAATGAAATACGGCTGACATGCCACTACAACTCTTCCCCCGCGGCATCCGAAGTACAGTGGCAGAAAAATGGACGACTCATATCAAGAAATGCCACTATGGAGAATGGTGCTCGAGGAAACATCACTCATTTCAATGAAAGTTCGATACAGCTGACGATCAGTCAAAGTATCTCAGCAGATGCTGCGAACTACACATGCTTAGTTATAAACAGTCTTGATAATTCATCTGACACAGTGGTGATGGTTGTTAAAGGTTTGTATTAACATTGAACTTACACTGTATGCCCTGTTCACACCAAATCCTAACCATGTTTTGAAGATGTTTAGGTTAACACAGTTTCAAAGAGTTTTTTTTTTTTATATATCAGTACTGATTTTTGTTGACTACACAGTTAGCACAGATCAAAGCATGTATTGAAACTAATTTTCATTTTGTTAACAACCCATGTTAATAGGCCATTTCCGAGTTCATGTCTGCCTCCTCTTCAAAGCGAGTCTAAGTGCAAAGTTTTTGTGATGGTGATTAGTTCTACTAAATACATATGAATGAAAACTAATTTTCATAACAAAAACTTCACACTTAGACTCGCTTTGAAGATGAGGCAAGCTTGAACTTGGAAATGGCCTATTAAACAATTGTCTTATGTGAATGGGGTCTCAGAATGTCAAAAATCTCTTTCATGGGTTATGATAATGAAAACTAGTTGCTCAGCATTTGACTTCATTTATTGACAGAAAATTAGTCATACTTATGGTTATTTGTGGTCGTTAATTTATTGTTTACTTGGGGTTGGCCAATATAAACTAGTGGTTCATCATCTGAAAATTTTGATAAAATATAGTGCATAAATTAATGATGTTCAATTTTGCAGTTGAACCAGAGCCACCACATGTGAGAAGTATAAGCACAACATCAAGGACACTTGCGATTTCCTGGACAGCTGGTTTTAATGGGAACAGTGAAATTACTTCATATACAGTAAAGATCAGTGAGGATAATCAAACTTTTAGTGATGTCAATTGTCAAGGATTGTCTAACAGTTCCTGTGTAGTATCTGGCCTTTCCACCAATGCAACTCTTGAAGGGCTTCGTCCTGCTACAATGTACTACCTCAAGGTGTTTGCTATTAATAGCGTTGGTCAAAGTGAAGCAAGCTCTGTAGTGAAAGCAACCACTGATGAAGAAGGTACATTAAATTTAGAATTATTGTAAATATTGACGTAGTCATATTAATGATGTATTGTCAATTGCAAATGTGTAGATATGATAACAACCTATTCCTTTGAATCCCACTTACCACATGGTAGGCAGCTTATCTCCAGAGATTATATATCCATGCTACATGTACCTTATTATAGGAAATTAACAATGCACTTTATTAACGCAATTTTACAAAATTCATGTTAATTTAATGTATCTTAATTAATGTCGATGTAAATTTAATGCACGCTATTTTACAACATTGTTATTTTAAAGCATCTTTATTTCATTACAAAACCTTATTAGTTCGTCACTAGATCCATTTGAGCAATCCTAAAAGCTAACTACTGTAAATGCTTCTTTTTCTCCATGAGACATATGTATGATGAGATTTTGTAAGTGCAGCAAATTCATGTTACTGCAACAAGCTGAGGCTTTGAAAGATCTTTTGAATTGATAGGGTCTAGTTAGGCTTCAAAACAAAATTTCGGCTGTAAGAAATACTTAGAAACATCCGTGGACTTGTCGTGGAAGGTTTTATTCACGAAAGCCAAAACGCAGTTTGGCATTAAGAAATGTAAAGTGCGAGTTCGCAGAATTATGAAAATCGCAGTTAGTAAAGCAAGATGCTTATCGAAAAATTCGCATTAATTTAATGCATGTATAAACCTAACTTGTGAAAAATTCTCGTTAATTTAGTGTAACGTAAATTTTCATCGGGTTGTCAACGTGTATTAATTAATGTTAGTTTCCTATAATAAGGTAACCCTATTTAATAAAGGTGAAGTGCAACATGTCCGTTGATTTACATGTACTTGCGTTAATTTAATGCATGTAAACCTAACTTGTGAAAAATTGTCGTTAATAGACCAATTTCGATATATTAAAATTCAGTCCGAAACAAAAGGCATCATCTCGAGGCTCCGGGGAATAAACTCATACAAATCCTTATATTTATTCCCCAGGGCCTCGAGATGATACCTTTTGTTTCTGACTGAATTTTAATATATCGAAATTGGTCTATTTAGTGTAACGTAAATTTTCATCGGGTTGTCAACGTGTATTAATTAAGCGACCTTTTCATGGGAATTTTCTTCTGCAGTCATGATAATGTGAGTTGTTGACAGATGTAACACAGTATTGTTTTTCAAACACTGACAAACACCTTCTACATTTTTCAAACTCCATCCAAACAGCAACGTTTCAAACATGTTTCAAACAATTTTAAACCAGATTTAAACATAAACACCCTTGGAATGCTGACTAGTTAGTTAAACATCCTTTTCATCTAGATGATAATTTCATATATTCCTAAATGGGGTCGTAGATCTGGCGTGACAGACTTCAAGTTCATGTTTCAAAATTCCATGCATAGTGCTAATAGGATGATTGATCAAGTCTGGACAATCAGAAGACCGATATTTTTTATGTTTGGGAAGTCCTGATACCACTCATTCTGATGAACAGTGTTTAATCTTTGGACTTCATCGGAAAAGTTGCACTTGAGTTTCCGATATGACTTCCGAACAATCGGAAATTTGACCTTCCGAAATTTTGAGAAGCTCCCGAAATGGGTTGTCTCATTTCTGGGGTCAGGTATAAATCCTACATCAACTCAAACACTAATAATGTCCCCTTCAACCCATTTGACTCTTGGGAGTGATACTGAAAATAGATTTCGTTCTGTCTAATGGCAGTCGATTTTACTCGTCAACTGGGGGCATCCTAGGGCGTTTGAGGTGTCAATTGGTTAAAGAGTGGATACTACAGATTAAATTCTGTTCTAAAAGTGGAATTGCATCATTCTGTGTCTGCTGGCCCAGACATAAGACATGTAGTTACATACACGTATGTGGTTTTTAACTTAAGTTTAAATGTCTGGGTGTTTTTCTACAGTTCCAAATGCTCCTCCAGCTAATGTCACTGGACGCAACACAAGCTCTACCAGTATTTTTGTTCAGTGGGACCAAGTCCCAGTTGCAGATCAAAATGGTGCAATATTGACTTACACAGTTGCCTTCATGGCATTGCCTGATGGGTCTGAACAAACCCATAATGTGACTGCTCCAACAACTAATGCTACTCTGATGAGTCTGAATAAATACACCAATTACAGCATTACAGTATTTGCATCTACTTCCAAGGGAGGTGGAAATAAAAGTGCACCTATCATTGTGACCACAGATGAGGACAGTAAGTTTTTATTTTGCATATGGACACTTATATCTCAAATTGTAAAAGTTTAGTTGAGTTCGCCTAATTAGAGAATTAGGTAAATGTGATGTCTTTGGTGAGTTGTGTTTTTGTGAATAAACCAATAATTTATTACAGGATTTAAGAAATCTGGAACTGGCTCTTAAAATAAGTAGAGCAGCATGTTAGTTGTCAGAGTTTGTTTATAATGCTCTACCAGTTGTTACACTCTTAAAGGTAAGCACATGTACATGTATTTATCATGACATCTGACAGGATGCGGCGATGAGGATCCGCATAATTCCCTAAAATCTGCATCCTCTGCAACTATTTTGAAACGCTCATTTTCCTGAACATTGAAGAAAACACGCCATTTCGTTTGCAAGATGAAAGTTCGTAAGCATGCAGTTTCCACTCATTTTCGGGAATGAGCCTGGACCCTAGTTAAACCGTTTTCGTAACATACCCTAGGCTCGAAATTTGTAAAAAAAGATACAAGGTATGAAAATTTAATTAGCCGCAAGTTATAGTAGCCAATTAATTAAATTGCATCATCTGTAACTCTGGTAAAGTAGGGACAATCATTGCGATGAAGTTGTACAAAACAAAGAGCCTGCAATACGTATGTGTAAAAACCGCTGAAAATGGTGAATGATCGAGGGAATGGATCGTGGTTCAACCACATCACAATTTTGCTCCATATCTCAAAATTGAAGAAAATTCACGACAAGAAACAAAATATTTTTTTATCGCTTTATTTCTTTTAGCAAAACTTTCGGCAAAATGCTGATTACTAACCCTTTTATTTTAACGGTGAATGCTGGTCGCAAATTGGCGACTTGGCCAGATATCTTAATCGCAAAGGGAAAAAGCGACTGTATTGGTCGCATTATTTCGAGTCCTGATTTACCATAAGCATGTAAATACATTGGACGGGCCTAATTATTATTAATTCTATAAATGTTTAAATTTCCACATAATCTGGTGTAATTTCCGCATAATCAATGCATGTTTACGCATAATATGGCCAAAAATTTCCGCATAATCTTTAATTTTTTTCTGCATCCTATCAGAAGCCCTGATTTATGTTGTGGAACTACCCAAATCTGCAACTGCTGTACACATTTCTGACACTCTTTGAACATTTACTTGAGGGTCATTCAATGTTCAAGACACAAGGTGTATCCCAGAAATTTTGGTACTTGCTGTTTAATATGCTACTATTTATCCTTTTCTGGGCAATAAAGATCATGTTTGAGATTATGAGGGACACAATAACCTTCTCCCATGAGATGAGTATTAAAAATTATACTGTATCCAGTTTTTAATATGTGACTTTATTTTCTTCCTGCTTTTTTCTCAACAGGGCCAAATGCTCCCCCAGCCAATGTCAGTGGACGCAACGAAAACTCCACCAGTATTTTGGTTCAGTGGAACCAAGTTCCAGCTGCTGATAAAAATGGTGTCATACTGAGTTACACCGTTACCTTCAAGGAATTGCCTAATGGGTCTCAACAAACTCGTAATGTAAATGCTCCAACAACTACTGCTACTCTGACGGGTTTGAATGAATACACCAACTATAGCATTACAGTGTTTGCATCTACTTCCAAGGGAGGTGGAAATAAGAGTGCACCTATCGTTGTTAGAACAGATGAGGACAGTAAGTTTATACAGTTTTTTTGTTGTTATTTCTGTAGACAATGAAAGGACTCAGTAAGTCCCATATCACAAGCAGGTTCACTATATCATGTTGCTTCTTGGTTTTTAATAAGGATGGATATAGATATGAAAGCATTAAAAGACACCATTCGGCTACCCATGTAGCCATCTCCCAAGGACCGATTTACTGAGATACACAGTTACCGGTACTTACAGGGAGTTACCTAGTGGGCCTGAACAAACTCGGAATGTGACTGCTTCAGAGAGACATGTTCTACTTGAAGATCTGAAAAAATACACTAACTACAGCATCACAGTGTTTGCATGTACATACTATCAAAGGAGGTGGAAATATCAGTGACCCTATTGTTGTAATCACAGACGAAGACAGTAAGTTTAAGAATGAGAGTTTTGGGGAGTTGCCTGTTTTATTAGGAATGCTCTTCACCTTGAAAGAGCCCCACAAGTTCAGAATGGATAGTGCATATGCAGCCAAATACATGAAGAATGTACAATATTTATTAATTCTCCATATTTTCAGACTTTTTGCTAACTAGTGCCATTTAAAGTTAAGCAATTTTTGCATCAATCAAACATGAGCATCCATGTACATGAAAATCTACCGTTAAGTTGTCTGATTGTCATTTTGTATTGGTAGATAGCATTTCTTATTTACTTGAAAACGTTATGATGAAAACAATTTTACCTCTTATGGTGTCAGCTTGGAAATGATTTGCTAGGTTATCACTTTCATCAACAGTTCAATTTCTTTCTTCTGATTTATACAGTTGAATAGATTGACAGACAACTTGAGGAATGTTGAAATTCTAAAGGAGAGCAAAATGATATTGACTTAATATTCAGTTTGTTTACAAGCCCGTGTGTATGTTGCAGTTAATTTTTCATTTCAGTTAATTTTTTTTTTCTAACTAGTTAATTTTTTTTAACTAGGTAATTTTTTTTTAAACTAGGTAATTTTTTTTAACTAGGTTTTTTTTAATGAACTGTGTAAAAAAGGGATTTTCCTGTTTTAGGGGTGTAGTTAAAAAACAGGGGCTTGGTTTTTTAGGGGGTATGAAAAAAGAACGAAACTCTGCTCTTCTCCGTTCTACTTGTCCTACCCATCCCTCATCTTCCCCCATTATGCCTATCCTAACCCACCCTTTCCTCACGGATCTATCCCCCCTTACCTTCCAGTTACCTCCCCCCTTGGATATCCCTTATGCCCATCCCCTTCTACAGCACTTCTCACAGACAATCCATACTTGTCAAGACTTTTTTTTTCACTCACCCGAACTTGAACTTGAACCCCTATCTCTGGATCTGCTGTCCACTCTCTTATCCACTTGACCACACAAGCAACTCAGCAAACCTCTCATCATAAATTTCTCATCATAATTTCTTCACATTTGGACACCAGAGCCATGCACATGTTGTAAATCTTGTAGCACTGATAAAATGGAGGAGTCACGCCAATGCAATAGCGTAAATGAAATCGATTTCTATGGAGAAATACAGGAATTGAAAAGATTTCCAAATAACTTGTTATTCAAGAGATGATTTTTACAGGAAGGGCAAACGTTTCTTGAAAGAAAAACAGAGAAGAAACCCGGCCTGTTAGGAAACGAAGATCGATCTGAATAATTAACAAACTGAGAACATCAGATAATAACTTAAAAGAAATGGGCTTACAGCAACGGCAAACATCAAAGTAGCTCTAAAATGGGAACAGTTTCAAATCTTGTCCCAAGTACATAGTCGAATTTCTCACGGAGGACACAAGTGTGAAAAACAGTAGTTGCTTTTAGGAAAAGTAACTGATATAAAAAAAAAACATTCTGCCCGAGTAGTGACCAAGTTTGGAAAACTCCAATCACTTACATGTATTTCGCCCACTAGATTGGATCTGACTAGCATGTAAACAGGCCATTTTGCAAAATGAGTAAACAAATTTTCTTTCAAGGTAAATTGAAGTTTATTCATATTGTAGCAGTACCAAATAATAATACCATTGTAACGTTATTGTAATGTAGTTACTTTCCGGTAGTATACTGCTCTTGTTAATTGAAAATCTGAGAGAGAAATATTTATCAATCTTGTATTAAACAAGTTACGTTTCCAAAGGAATAAAAAAAATATCACTATTTTTTCATTTCAAAAAGTAGTCCTACTATGTGAAAGACAAAAAAAGGGTTTAGCTCTGAGGAAGGGCTAACAATCAAAATGTCAGCTTTCAAATTTCTTCACAGTGGTCAATTTCCCATATCAACTTCACTTGATAAACCCTTTCTTTTACTTCACTTTCCCACCGACACAGCACGACAGCTTCTTTACAATCTAACCCCTTTATCCTACAAGTGAAAGAATGCTTTACTTCCAATAACCAGGGACCAATATTCTTAAACCAATGACCAAGACAACGGCTGTTTTAGACTAAACACTTCAGATAATTGATTACTCCAATCACTACAATACATGCCGATCCCATGCATGGAATGCAGTGTCTCGCCCTTGTACACTGACTGCAGACTAATCCTAACTCAGTTATTGAAAGCTAACTATTTTAAAATGGTTGCTTAGACTTATATACTGCTTATCGGCGCTAATCAAATGGGTGCTTAGACTTAAATAGTATTACTGTTAATATCAGCAATATTTATAGACAGTCTGCAGTTGTCATACGCCTCCTTGTATGCTAACTGTTTCAAATAAAATGGTGCATAACCCTAATCACTAAATTGAAAGCTTAACCCTAATTCCTAAAATGCAGGCAGTCTCCCTAAACTTACATGAAAGGTAATCATTCAAAATAAGTGCTCAGTAACCCAAATCACTCAGCTAAGCATTTGACCTTAATCACTAAAATTTGTTGGCCTTCAATAGCACCAGAGAAAAAACGTTTACCCAGTTTTTGAAAATTTTACCTAGTTAAAAAAATATTACCTACTTAAAAATATAATCACCTAGTTAGAAAAAAACTAACTAGTTGGAAATAAAATCACCTAGTTAAAAAAAACTAACTAGTTGAAAATAGAAATTAACTGAAAACAAAAATTAACTGCAACATGTACGTCACTGATACATACGCGTATCTTTGCTGCTTGTTTCATAATATATACTAGATTTTTGGTCATTCTTGTTGCTTTTATAATGGAATCTTACGGTGCGTTCGATTGACCCTATGTACGTGGACAATACATGTATGTGGAGTGATGATTTAAAACGGTATTTCTGGCATTTTTAAGCAACAGGGATAATAAAGATACGTTTAAAATATCCTTTTAGCAGGTGTTTGACAAATTTAATGCGAATCTCCGTAAACACCAAGGATTTCTAACTTCTATTCCATGTATTCCTATAATTCCAGAATACGGTCAATCGGATGCACCCTTAAATTACTTGGAAAATAATAATAATTATTAGCCCATTGACTTCTCAGCTCCCCTAGGTTACCCCAAGTTAACCATTGGTTAATGGTTAAGAGGTATCAAAACCTACATGTATAGGTTTCCATGGTATTTGATGCTGGTTAGCTCTAACCATATGCTTTGAATAGCCCAGGCCTGTACTTCCAAAAACCATTTCTATCTTAGGTCTTGTTCTGTTTAGGAGTATTATTCTTCGTTTTGATCTTAGCTGCCACTGCTGTTAATGTGATGCCCCTACAGTTCCCTTTATTTCCACTTATGTCCAGGTTTGCACCTAATTAGATGCACGCCCAATTTTGACATCCAACACAAAGTGTCCCCTTAAGTCTAAGCATTTGCTACCTATTTTCGACAATAAGGTAAGGGTAAAGGTTAGCGTTATTTTTAGCTTTGGGTAAATGCAGCAGTTAATCTTTACTTAAAGAGCAGCATTTGGGGGACACTTTGTGACATAAATTGTCTGTATTCTGAGACGCAAGTGATGTTGAAGTTGGCGAGAAGAGCAAAGGGACACTTCATGACGCTTATTGAAATCCGCGTGCATCTAATTAGGTGCAAACCTGGACATATCTCTTTATTTCATGCGAAATGGTCTTTGGGAATTAGTGTTCACCTTTCCTTTCTCACCTGGTTTTCTGCTAAACATTACTTGAGTCAAAACATTTGTCATTGAAATAATATTGAAGTTGTGTAAAAAAAAAACACCTTGTCAAAATTATCTCTTACATCATTTTATCATGGTTTTACTGGGCTTCACGTTCCTGTTGCAGCTTTGGAGCATAACCCCATTTTTTCTTTAAGGTAACAATAATTATAAAGCATCCTACTGGGAGAATACTGAGAGATGGAAAAAGTGATGTAGAAATAACACATATCTACATGTATGATTCATCCTGCTACAGGAATTGAGGGATGCATGGTTGCGAAAAAGTGATGTGGCAATTAATAACTCAGAAACTGGGTTGAATCTTCCAGTACTGTATCTTTAATATTCATGAAATAAATATCATTGTTCACAGCGCCAACTGCTTCCCCAAGTGAAGTCCGGTTACAAAACAAAAGCTCTACCAGTATATTTGTTAGCTGGGGAGAAGTTCCAGAAGAAGAAAAGAATGGTGTAATATTAAGTTACACAGTTTACTATGTTGTACTTGAAGACAATACACCTGTAGGCAGCCCAAAATCAGAGGTAGTTCCTGTTCCATCAAGAAATGTAACCCTGAGGAATCTGAATGAAGACACAGAATATCAAATCAAAGTGGCTGCCTCTACTTCCAAGGGTTTGGGGGTTAAAAGTGAGGGTCGTACAATCACAACAGACCAAGACAGTAAGTATATCGACTGTACTGTACCCTTCAGAAAAGAAAAGTCATTCACTTTAAACTCACCAGTTCCTTAGGTCTCAATGTAAATAACAGACTTATTGCTGTTTAAACTTAGTCACATTACATATGTATTTGGCCAATGGAGTAAACTCCATGAAAATGCCAGTTTTATGGTTTGTCTTACTTATTATTCCATCAAATGAATAATAGAGCCCTGAAGTGAGGGCTCTTGCTTATTTAAAGTGCTACTATGATCAAATTTGTATCCCTTGAATTTTTAGGTTTATCATTTTGAATTCCAGGAAAGATAAAAAACACTGTTTACCGTTTGGAAGTATCTGCATTGGTTCCAGAGATATTTAAATTTGAAAAACGTGTAAAACATGCAAAATAATGAGATTACTGATGACGTCATTCACTCAACCCATAAAATATCTCAGTCAATTTACAGCAGAGACCATCGAAACTTGTTAGGCTAATAGTTATACAGGCAATACACCTTCGGCTGTAAAGACCTTGGTTCCCATGGCAACTCACTCTTTTCCAGGCCCCTTCAACATGATTCAATATCTTTGGTGATCATAAGCTAGAAAAACATCTAGAAAGTCAACAAACTCGACCTAAGGTATTTATATGCTTGCAGGATCATGCGGATGAGGTACCGTTGGCAAATATCAAAATAGAACGCCAAAGGTGGCCAGCAAAGCCTTTGATATCAGGGAGGTCTGGAACCCAGTATGTTGCCATGGTAACAAAACTGATATGCTCACATTGTTGAGCACATCTTCTAGGATCTTACTGCAAAGAATCAAGCATTTCTGATACAAATAGGCTGGGATATCTTTTTCCATCGTATTTGATTATAATTCGGTTGACTTTATGACGTCATCACTTGCCTAGTTTGCATATTTTGAAAACTTGGATATCTTTGGAACAAAAAGAGATATTTGAAAATAGTAAACAGCATTCTTCTTCTCATACAGACTACATGTTTATATCTTTAAATGGCTTAGATAGGAAAGATGCGAATTTCGTCATATTAGCACTTTTAAGTCAAAAATCAAGTTCTGAGTGAGCTATCAATAATAATTAACCAGTTTGGAATTGGTCAGTGGCACGTGTGGTCATGGGTTTAAATCATGTTCAAGCCCACTTAACCCTTTGACTCCCTGGAGTGATCGGTATGTAAATTCTCCTCACAATTTCAATAATATGTCAGTCAGACAGGTATGGAGAATGAAGATAATTATCAGCTCAAGAGGTGTGATCTTGATATACTGTAACACCAAATTCTCATGACTACCCAACAAAGAAAGCCATGGCACTAGTTAGGAGAATGAATGTTTCAATCGTGGGAATGAAAGGGTTAAGTTCCTTATCTAACTGCAATGATCTTTCTAACATTCATTTCCTGTCCATTCCACAGTTTTTTTTTATTTTATGAAGTTTCACAAATTCTACAATCGTGATATGTGTTGTTAGCTGAGGCTGTGTATTTCTTGAATGTATCATGATAACGAAATGACTTGTATAGAATGATGCAATCCATTTTATACTTCTAAATGTATTCCATTTCTGAATTAAGCATACAACAAAGAACTTGAATTGGGTTTCAGAAAGTAAAAGCTGTTTTTTTGCAGAGATGATCAACCCTCCAAATACATGTATTTGAGAGAGAGAGGACATGATCCTTTTTTTTTGTTTGTCATGCTAATCGCTGTTGCAAGTACAGCAACGAGGCAGCACAACAAGGTCGAACAAGAAGCATACTATGGCACCTCTAGCTGCTGCTATACAGTCCATGTGTGACCTTGGAGCACAGCTTTGTAACAGCCAGCTGGAATCAGCTGTATGCTGGTTTTTGCTGAGGGGGGGGGGGGGGGGGGGGAAACCGGAGGACCCGGAGAAAAACCCTCAGAGCAGAGTAGAGAACCAACACAAATTCAACGCACTTATGGCGTCAGGTACGGGAACCTGGGCCACATTGGTGGGAGGCGAGTGCACCATCCTTGCGCCCCCCCCCCCCCCCCCCTTCCTTTATCTTTCAAGTAAAATTGAACCTGTTTGTTCCATTTA
This sequence comes from Montipora capitata, assembly GCA_949126865.1. Classification (NCBI taxonomy): domain Eukaryota; kingdom Metazoa; phylum Cnidaria; class Anthozoa; order Scleractinia; family Acroporidae; genus Montipora; species Montipora capitata. The sequence continues at coordinate 28,436,196 of OX421457.1, read as the reverse complement.
TTCTGCTATCAAAAGCAGAATAAAATGATAATTTGTTTATCATTAATGGAACAGAAAGTCCTAAAAGGATCGTTGAAGCAAAATATATTATTAATATTATTTTTGTATCGGTATTCCAGAAAAGATTAAAAATAATGCATGTTATGCCCTTTCCCTTTTTCAACAGAACCAAATGCTGCTCCTAGTAATGTTCGCAATGTTAACTTGTTCAATGGAACCAAGTTCGACTTTCCACCCCCTTAGTTCTTAATGTATTTGTTTTTTCTCTTTCATTACAGAGCCAAATGCCCCTCCTGAAGGCCTTCGTGAATTTAACACAAGCTCTACTAGTATTGTCGTTCAATGGGACCAAGTTCCACTTGCTGATCAAAATGGCGTTATTCTGAGTTACACTGTTACCTACAGGGCATTGTCTGATATGCTTGAAAAAACTGAAGACGTGCCTGCTTCAACTAGAGCTGCTACTCTGATGGGTCTCAGTGAATACACCAATTACAGCATAACAGTGTTTGCATCTACTATCAAAGGAGGTGGGAATGTCAGTGTCCCCATCATTGTCAGAACAGATGAAGACAGTAAGTTTGTACAGAGTTTTTGTTCTCTCTGTTTATAAACCTAGTCCTATTGGTAATTTATAGTTCACCACTAAATTTTCTCTGATTCTTATTGGTTTAAATTGATCACGTGACGCGATAGTGTTTGTCCGCGGAGAGACATTATCAGCCCATAGTGCCTGTCCGAGGAAAATACCCGGATGGATAGTAGTCGTCCGCTGAAAATACCTCTGTAAACAAGCGGCCTTATGGAAAATAAACAATCGCAATTGTATTAAGAGGGTTTTTGTTTGTTTTCTTTTAAATTTTACATTGGCTGACACGGCTTTCGTCTAATAAAGTTGAAAATAATTCAACATGAGTTTTGAGCTGGCGCGTGGAAGAAAATTTAGTAGTGAACAATAAAGACAATAGAGTGTTTATGTCTCGGAACTATCGGTCTGATTAAGTTGCCCCTTGGAAATTTGATGTTCTTAAAACTAGCATATTTGCCCTCGAAGCTTCGCTTCTCGGGCAAATATTTGTTTTAAGAACATCAAATTTCCGCGGGGCAACTATCAGCTGATAGTTCCTCGACAGAAACACTCTATTGTTTAAATAGAGCAGGCCGAATTTCTAGTGCTACTCTTAGTGACTTTCCAGGGCAATGGCAGATTTACAGAACACGTTAAAAGAAAACTCTAAGAATCGAATAGGTGTCTCTTTGTGTTAAGGAGCTTAAGGAAGGAGGGAAGGATATAACCAGGTGGAAATTGATCATTTATTTCAGTCTTTAGTTTTACCTAAAATTTCGTATGGTTTACCGGTGTATGCTGCCTCCGTACCTGAACTAAAGACTGTGCAGCGGTTCCTTCACAGATGTCACAAACGCTGTTTTATGTTCTATGCTATAGATATCTATGATTTGCTTGAAAAAGGTCAAGGATTAGTTAACTTACATGTACCTACTCATCCGCTATATAATTTGTTGCCCAGAGTTAAAGAATCCTCAAAACGTCCAAGATCCCAAACAAGCCTACTACCTTGTGTTAACACGGAATGTTTTAAATCTAGTAGTTTATTAATAGACTTTATTTTAAATATACCCGTACGAAAATTTCAGACCTTACGGTAGACTAATTAAGGCCTAATTTTTGAAACATGAATAGGGCCAGATCAGACCTGAAAGTAACCTTAATAGCGAAGCCTGAATACAGCGTTATGAAACCTCACAGTAACCTTAAAATCAAGCCTTAAATAACTTAAATTCTTAAGGCTTGAAAGCCTTAAGAATTTCAGGCATTAACATTCAAAACATTCAGGCCTGAATGAGGCCATAAGAGAGCCTTAATATTACCGCTCTAGCGCCCAAGCGGCGATTGAATTACGACACGTTAGATTTGCTGTTGACGACCTTTTTAGGCCTACAGACAGCCTGAATCAGGCCCGAAACAGTCTCAAACTTGAAATATCCAGACCTGAAAGCACGTTATCGCATGATCGAAAAACATTTTACCTTCATCCGCGATCCGTCCACGACTGTTCTTTACTTTAAAAAACAGGAACTGGACATACCTTAAATAATGGCTAATTCTTTATTTTCTCATCTTAAAGCCTTTGTCGAATTGTTTCCATCAGCGTCATATAAGCTAATTTAAAGTACTACATGAAGAACTGAATGATCGAACATGAAACATTCAATGCATGTAGGGGAAAAAACCTATGAGCAGAATTTCTTCCCAACCAATGTTACAGCTTTGAGAAGAATGATACCTGTCCTACTCTAATGTGGTAGTTAAACTTGCCCATGATCAGTCGATCCCCAAAACAGTAATGACAAACGAAATACATGTGCAGCATTTTTACCCTGTAACGCAAAATTTCTACCCCATAATAATTATTTACTGTGACAGAGAGTTTCACAATTTTAGATAATCGTCACAATACTTCCTTCACCAAAACTATAAACATGCTTCTACTTGAAGGTATGCTATTAAAAGCAGAAGGAACAATTATACATATTTCTTTCATCTAAGTAAAACAAAAACACGATATAACTACGGTAAAAGAAAGTCCTATGGACTTTCTGGTCACAGGGACCTTAACGCCGACGTGAACGAGATCGACTACAAAAAACATAAATTCGCATTACTGAAATGAAATTGACCTCTTTAGCTTGTCCATTTTGTTTTCCCATTTCAGATCACGTGATGTTTCTCAAGGGAAAAGTTTCTTTCAAATGTGGTCTTTTGCACGTGTATATGTGTGCAAAAATTATGTAAAAACAAAAGAAAAATTCCCTTGAGGACATCACATGGTCTAAAATGGGAAAACAAACCGTACAAGCTAAAGAAGTCTATTGCAATTTTTCCAACGCATTCTGCTTGTGAAACTCATGCCAACTATCCAGGAATTAAACTTGTATGAACGGCGTTGATGTTTATCGAGTAAATTCAAAACTTCTCTACTCGTGCTCACGTCCTCCACAGAACTTTAAGGCCCGTTTTAAATGTCGCATTTCACATGTGCCGAATCTAATGGAAATGAGCGAAAACAGTACATTTTTCACATTTGCATTAGATTCGGCACATGTGAAATACGACGTTTGAAACGGGCTTTAATTTGGTCATTTCACGTCGTTGTTTTGGAGAGAGCGGCAAAGAAAAAGAAATGTACCAAAATGCAAAACGCATGTACGGGGCGTGCAGAGCCATTGTTTTTTCTCATCAAGTTCATTGGTTTTTGGCGTTCTCGTTCTCGTCGACGTCGTCCCACCCTGCTTTATAGTTTCGACGGCTTGTTGTTCTTATGTTCCCGGGAGGAATGAGCTTAAAAATGAAAAAAGCATGCAATTGTCAGTTTATTTCCAAAGATTTTATTCACCTTTCTTTTATTTCGTTTTTTTCCGTTTCGTTGTCATTTAAAATGTTGTGTGTTAAAGACCCTTTTTCACTTACCGTGATGCACCGCGGCAAACAACCGAATCGTGGACCACGAAACCGCCATTATACGCGAATTATTGATTGGAAAGAAAATCCGTGTCCATCGTGTTGATTATTGTTGGTTGTACGTCGTGTTTAAGTGTTTCCAAACTCTACAATTCTCTTCTGATAAGTTGACATTTCCTTGGATAATAGTAATCGAGTAATGCCGCGACCGAGCGGAAAGAAGAATTGGTCAAGGTTTGGTTGCGAGAATCAGTCTTCTCTCTGTGGACAAGCAGTAAGCACCTTACAGGATACGGCAGCAATACTCACAGAGAGTTTGCGGAGTTTCTCCTTCATCGTGAAACCTCCTTTTCGGCTCCGCAGGATGGCATTTCCAAGAAGAGGCGACGTGATGCACAGCAGTCGTCTTCAAATTTCATGGACCAAGTTCTCATTGCGTGAATGGGCAAATTATTTTGTGTCCTCGCACGGCTCGCTTCGCGACAGTGATTAAGAAAATAACAGACTTCAATAACTGTACATTTAATGTCTTTGTTGCTGAAAAAATATTCGAAGTTTGTTCTGGCTTAGACAAAGTGGTAAAGAATTCTTTACGCGCAATTGAACAATGTCCGTTAGATCACTTACTCGAAACAGATTCCGCTGCGAGCGTTGGTCAAATTACTTTAGTAAATAAAATCTACACACAAACCTGCCCGTTTCACCGTGACTGTTCGTTTCAGATTTGAAAGCATAATTTGATCCGGTCAATGATAAAATCGATACCTTTCTGAATCATAGAATCGAAATGACTAACAAGTTGGCAATTTTTTGAGGATCATCAACGCAATACCGTACATCAACTACTTGGATCGCTTGAACTAGAAAGTTCTTGCTCTGACAATGTCTGGAAGATAAACACTGTTTTGTTTTCGGTAAGTCAGTTTCTCAAAGACTGACTCCGCTACGAACGTTGATCAAATTAAGTTAGTAAATAAAATCAGCACAAACCTGCCCGTTTCACCGTGACTGTTCGGTTGAGATGTGAAAGCATAATTTGATAATTTGATTCAGTCAATGATAAAATCCACATCTTCTGAATCGAAGTGACCAACAAGTTGGCATTTTTGAAATCATCAACGCAATATGACATCAATTAGTTGGATCGCTTGAACTGGATCGTTCTTGCTTTGATGAGATCTGGAAAAAAAACCCTGTTTTGTTTTCGGTACATCAGTTTCTCAAAGAAGACTCCGCTGCGATTGTTGAGCGGATCGAGTCGAGTTCAGTAAATAAAATGTACACGCAAACCTTCTCGTTTCACACTGACTGTTTTTGTTCAGTTTTCCAAAAATTTCTCCTCCCAAGATAAAATTGAAACCCTCTGAAAAGAGCAAAAAATGTGGATCGCAAAAGCGGGTAGTGGGTGACTGCTTTGCATTTCATAATAAACAAATCGTGGTGCATCATGGTAAGTGATAATGGGTCTTTAAGTTTCACCTGTACTTTTTTTCATGCAGGCGGATAGGTACACTTTGTAATTGACACCGCACTTGTTAACTTTCACTGTCAAATGATACTCCGTCATGCATACTTCGAATAACGTGACAGTTAAAATTTGAAATAAAAGCGCCAAAGAGAAAGGGCCCGTGCGGTCAAAATTTAAAAGTAGCGACGGAGACATGGAGATCTCATTCTAATCAGGTACAAATTATCTGAAAGCATTGTTGTAAATCACAAGTGAAAAAAGAAAAAGATTAATAAAAGTGCAGGGAATCCAGCCCGTTCAAGTACGTTTTGATTTTGTATTCAGTACAGGACAATGAAGGCCACCCAGTTTTTAAACCTTTTATATCTGATAACCGTTCCAAGGTAGCATTCCTGTTGAGTGAAAATGTTTCAAAAGAGAAAAAAGGACTTGCTTACTTTTCTTTCCTGTGGCAAGAATCACACCAACGTGCCTCTGTTTCTCTCCCCGTCCAGTGTTCCAGTCAATTTCGATTTCGGCCCCGACGTCGAATGGCCCTCTCAAAATGCAACGACTTTTCGGCAGTACACTGACACTTTTGTCAGAGTCGAAATAAATGCAACCTTTGATAGTCATCTTGTGAATGACAATTTAAAAGTCAGAAGCGAAGCTTTCAGTTTCCGTACGAATACGCGCACTAGTTAACGTCAGGGATTCCAATGTCAATTTCGAAATGACCCTTGTGTAATATAACTACGTAATCGATACTGCCCAGAGTAATAGAAGGGTACGAATGCAGTAAGAGCAGAGGTAAACAATTGGGTAAACTTGATAATAAGGAATTTTGTTATCAACAATATGTCCAGGAGACGCGGGAAACGATCGAATTTCGTCACAAAAGGATTTTCCGTATTCGGAAAATATCGCGCGATGTGTCCACGCCGTCAAAGCCATGGAAAAAAGTCGGGCGATTTCATTTACTTGCTCGGGTTTATGCCCTGAATTTGCGCTTTTTAATACCTTAATGCGTCGTAGAAAAGGAGACTATTAGGGCAGCAAATTCTACACCCCGCATCGCACCAATTCACAAACTGATGTCGTGGACTGAGCACGCTTGTGCGGCGGGCTCCCCAACATATCTACTCCTGCAAAAAAGAAATTGACTACAGATAGTCGGTGAGTAAATTTCAAAGTATTTTAAGCAGCATAAAATTAATCATTGTGAGCTCGAATTAATCTGTACTACCAGAATTCTTGGGATTACAATAATTTAAACTCCAAATTGCATTTACGGTATGTTTTCTTGGGCCTCAGAAATCAGAGATACCGCTTGTGCGGTGGGCTCCCAAACGTAACTTTTTAAGCACGAGCTGCTATTTTTTTGTAATAGGGAACTTTGTGGAGAAAAACAAAATTATGGCTGTGATGAGGCTTCCATCAGGTTTCAGAGCAGCTGCTCGGATTTCAATACGACCGTGTTAAAGTCAAGACTAAATTCAGGCCAGAATGCAGGACTGAATTTAGGCTCGAATATCCGCATAAATATCTCGCTCTATCGCTTAAGCCTTAAAAAATCCTGTTACGCGTGCCTCTGGCTCTGTTCGTGCTATGATAAAGCAATTAAGGTCACATTCAGGTCTGGATATGGCTCGTTCAGGTCTGATATTTTCGTACGGGTACTTTTATTTTTAATTAATAACATGTAAATATAGGTATGTATTTTTACTTGTATATTCAATAAAGACAAAGACAAAGACATTAACCCATTGACTCCTGGGAGTGAGACAGATTTTACTCTGTGTAACGCCAGATGATTTTACTCTTCAACTGGGGGCATCCTAGGGTGCCTGAAGAGTAAGTGGGTTAATCGGTTATCGCTAACTTGTTCCCTGTTTTCAAATTCATTGTCATCTGCCATATGTATTCTTTATGATAACACACTTGAGTTGTGTGACTCTTGGTGCACTTCAGTGATGTCATATACATTTAGGGCGCATTTAGTGATTAGAGCGAGTTTCAAATGAGTGTCGTAAAACCAAAACCAAAGTAATTACTTTGGCCAATCAAAGAGGTCGGAGACAATGCAGTAAACCAATCAAAACTTTAAGTAATTACACGTAGCCAACACAAAGCGCAGGAAAATGTGCACGCACGAGCCACGGTTGGTTTTGGTTTCACTTCTGATTGGTTGAAAAAGTGGCGCGAGAACTTTGAACCAAACTTTGAGTGATGTAGATGCAAAACCAATTCGCTAATTACTTTCGACACTCAATTGGAAACGGCTCTACTTAAAATGGTATTTCTAGCTGGCATTTTGAAGCAACAACTGAAGGATAATGAGGATATGTTTAAAATAGTATTTTATGAAAAGCCATAGTTGTGAACTTTGTAGTCCACAGCATCCTAGTTACAATGTGGTGCAACACACCCACTGAGTGTGCATATTGTCCAGTGCGTTGTGGGACATTGTTTTAAGACCCATGCTGAACATGACAGCCTCATTTTTGCAGTCTTGCTTTCTCACCAAGGAGGACACTCAAAAGTTGATCCATACTAGGCACAGATAATAGCAGAGCAGGCCATACCTTTTGAAACTATTTAGTGTTGCAAGGACAACGTAAATGAGACTGCTGAAAGCAAAGAGTCTGAGAACTGCACATCAGAAAGGGGCCAAAGGATTTATATACTTTAGTATATAAAAAGGAATTATTGTGGTGCCCAAGTAGAATTGAAGGCAACTGATCAAATATAGAAACCTAAAGATGTTCCCATACATAGCCTGAGGTCATGATAATTATGAGAGTACTCAACACCCAGAAACTTTCAGTCAGAAGCAGGTAGGGCAAACAAAATGATTCACCTAACCTAGTGGTATTGTTACATGTACCATAGGCCATATGGCACTGACAATAATATTGAAGTCTCCTGAGAGGATCAATGACTTTGCCTCTCCGGCCCTTACAAGAGCTTTGGTTTAAGTTTTTACTTTTGACAGTTTAGTTAAAGTGGAATGTGACAAGTTGTATGATTCTCTAAACTGTCTGTTCTATTGTAATTCATTCAGTAAAATCCCGCTTTAAATATAGAAAGATGTTACTTACATAACTGTATGTTAATCCTCTCACTAATTCTCAACAGAGCCAAATGCCCCTCCAGCTAATGTCACTGGATACAACACAAGTTCTATTAGTCTATTTGTTCAGTGGGACGAAGTTCCAGCGGCTGATCAAAATGGTGTTATATTGCGTTACACTGTTACTTACACTGAGTTACCAAATGGTCCTGAACAAACTCAGAATGTGACTGCTCCAACAACTAATGCTCGACTGACAAGTTTGAACGAATACACCAACTATAGCATCACAGTTTTTGCATCGACTATCAAGGGAGATGGAAATGTCAGTGCACCTATCATTGTAATCACAGATGAAGATAGTGAGTTTACTTTCCTAATTAATTTATTTTACCCCAGTGTTATTTTGACCCAGGGGGAACTTATTCTTTGCTAAGTTATCCGTAGGGACTGATTAGAGTATCGCTTCTCCCTCCAAACAGAACCATAGTCTGTTACAGGGTCACTGTCTTCCACCTTTCTAGTAGTGTGCTGGTAGTTGTAGAATGTAGCAGTATGGAAAAAAAGGAGCATAGCTACATGTATGTAGCATAATCTATGTGATGAGTAAATTTAAGCTTAAGATAAAGGTGATGTTGTCTTTATTCATGAAAGAAAATTTCCTCAAATTTAAGTTTATTACTACGTTCACACTGAAGTGTACCACAAAACAATACTATTGATGGCTTAATTAGCACAAATTTATTGAGTTTTATTTGAAATCAGGGCTTGAAATAACAAAAAAATCAGGTCACAATAATATTTCAGTCACAAAATCATTGCACTGCAATTTGTGTTGTCAGTAGCCCCCAATACTTGCAAGTAAAGAAACTGCTTGAAAATGGTGAACGATTGAAGGAATGTAGTTGTGTGCGTAACTTTGCGGCTAAATTACGCTATCTCCAGATTGAAAGAAAATTCACAGTGAGAAACCAAACTATTTTTTATTAATTTTACTTATTTATTTATTTATTTTTGCAAAAGTAGTAGCTACCGGGTATGTGGCAACTGCTAACCCTTTTGTTTTGAAAGAGTAAAGGTAAAAGCAAGTCGCAAATTTGGGACTACTCCAGATGTTGTAGTTGCAAAGGGAAAAACAGTAGTCGCAAATGCGACTGTATTGGTCGCAATGTCAAACCCTAGAAATACATGTTTCTTATATACATGTAAGCCCTGGTCCAGGAGCACTTAATATATTGCTATAGTTTGATTAAGAAAACATTTTTTAAATGATTTTTTTGTTTATTTTTGTGAAAATAATAATAATATGATTATTGTTAAGGTTCAGAAGAGCACTGTCACTTGCAATTTGCTCTCTTTGAATTTACAAGACAAATTCCCTGAACTTTGACTCTCTTGTTGTGTCCTTATCATTATTTTTTTCAAGAATAGCTAAATACAGTAGGAATTAATCTAAAATTATATCAAAATAATATTAATTATAAGCAAACTCAAATTTTGGCTTTTACAGAGAGTGTACACTAGAGTAGCTGAGGAGAAATTTATCACAACAAAGTAAACTGTATTGTATAATTATAGAGAAGTTAGTCCACACTTACTGCTAAGTTAAAGCTAAGTTCACTCTTCTTGTTTCTTTTAGAGCTGATGATACATGTACATTGTAAAGTAAAGTTAATAATGAACCTACCCTATTTTGGGTATGTAACTTTGTTTCCTCTCACTTTTTTCGTAAAATTATAGAGCCAAATGCACCTCCAGCTAATGTCACCGGATACAACACAAGTTCTATCACGCTCTTTGTTCAGTGGGACGAAGTTCCAGCTGATGAACAAAATGGTGTTATACTGACATACACAGTTAGCTACACTGAGTTACCAAATGGCCGTAAACAAACTCAGCATGTGACTGCTCCAACAACTCAAGCTGCATTGACAGGTTTGAATGAATATACCAACTACAGCATCACAGTTTTTGCATCGACTATCAAGGGAGATGGAAATGCCAGTGAACCTATCATTGTCATCACGGATGAAGACAGTAAGAGTTTTTTTACTTTGTTTATTTCAGCTTAAATGCCTTCCTATTACCAGGTAAATAATGTCACTTGCCACAAGAGCTTAACACAAAGGGATTTTATCCCATTTTCATGCAGCAATACCAAGAGCCAGTGGGAGTTCTTTTATAAACCGGGAAAACAAATGTGTAATACATAAATGCAAGGTCACTGTCTCTTCTTACACTTCTCCCGGTAAACCCATTTGTGTGGTGTGTAACATTTAGGGTATAAGGTAGACTATGTTGATGATCAATGAAGTGAACTGGTGGTGGTTTTTTCCAATCATGCAAGAAATTTCTCTTCAAATTTCTGCTTGAAAACAATGCCTTTGTGGACATAACAGTATTTTCATTGTGAAGCATACTCTAATAAAAACTACATGATAGTGAAGTTTATTTGAAATGAGACTGATTGATCCCTGGTCTTGGATCACCAGCAGTCATTAATATGAAATTATGGTAGAATAGATCGAGTATCAAAGATTATTTCAAGGTTCAGAAGAGTCATTTCCATGTTTCTTTGTTTTAATTTACAAAACGAACCCCTAATGACCCGTTTGCCGAAAGTCCGGAAACTTTTTGTTCCTTCTTCGGGTGTCACAATTCTCACTGCATCTTGAGAACGGAGGGGTTTTAAGTCTTGAAACTTCACAATACTTTTTCTTTGTGTCATATTGACAACATGTTAAGAGACCAGCATATAAAAAAAAACGGATGGCAAATTCGTAAATGGCGTTTCGGGTCCAAAAAGTTTTGAGGACTTTGGAGAAAGGGGCCCCTGGACTTTCTCTCTCTTTTCATGTTCAGATCGGCATAAAAAGGAGCCTATTGGAAAGACGAAAATTCTATTAAATTATCTGTGAACTCAAATACTGTGTTTTGTCAATGAGGGACACCAGACCAGCTGAAGAAAAATATATCAGATCAAAATATTTTGACGAGCAAAGTGAACTCAGTCAACGTACATTTAAGATGCTGCATGGGAGACTGGGAATCAATACAGGCCAACTTGGTGGTAGTCACGTTTTCTACATGCTTCTTAGCCTGTGTAGCTCGCAGTATTGTTAGCCTGCATGGCAGGCGTATTAAGGGGAGGGGGTGGGGGAGGAGGAAGATTGGCAAAAATTGTCCCCTCCCCTCTCCCCTTTATATGCCTGCTACGCAGGCTACGGTATTGTTGGCGCGAGAGGCATAAAACTCTGTATTTTAAGACTGTAATCCCAAGTGTCCTCTATGGGGTTGTGGTTTGGGGCTCTGATATTAGAGCTGCTAGACTAATTCATAAGTTGCCAAAGGGCATGACTGATGAAGATATCTTAGCAAGAGTGGGGTGGATGCCTCTTGAATATTTTTATAAATTTCGTATTTTAATTATTACTTATAAGGCTTTTTATAATTTAGGTTTAGAGGAAATAAATTCATTAGTTGTTAGGACCTGTAAGAGCTATAATCTTAGGAAATCTTTATAATTATAGACCAAACACTGAGCTCGGTCGACCGAGCTCAGTGTTTGGTCTATTCACTAAAATATTTAAAGATTTCCTAAGAATATAGAAGATCAGCCAGGTCCTCTCCCCGAAAGAGAATAAGCCCCCAGTTGTAAACAATCAGTGCATGGTCTATAAATTTCAATGTGATCTGTGCGACACAGATTATGTCGGGTACACAACCCGACACTTGCACCAATGCATTGGCGAGCATAAATATTCTGCAATTGGAAGACACTTGGAAGACCATGGCCTATCGAAGTCCGATTTGAAGGATCACAAACAAATCTCAGTTTTGAGAAAATGTAGATCGAAGTTTGACTGCTTAATATTTGAGATGTTGTTTATTAAGGAGCTAAAACCTGGGCTAAATACCCAGAATTAAGGACTCTGTTCGTGCTAAATAGGCCACTTCGAAAAATACCATAATACTCTTTGTTTGTCCCCCCAAATTTTGCACAAGCATTGTTTCCAGTTTCTCTTGGGACTTACAATGGATCCCAAGAGAAAACAAAAGCAATGCTTATGCAAATTTTGGGTGGTTAAACAAAGAGTATTATGGTATTTTCTGAAGTGGCCTATTGTTTACGTGACACTGCGTGCAATTATTTTCTCACATTTAATAGCGCTTGATTTTATTCTCTAAGGATTTGTTTTGTAGATTTATATTCAATTAACTTTTTCTTATTCATTTTGACTTGAAAATGATGTTAAGTAAACATCGACACGTCGTTGCTTTTTAAAGTTTTTCAAAAGTTTTTAACAGTTGTTTAGAGTTTTTAACCGTGATGGTTTTAACTTTTGTCCTATCGCAATGTTTTGTAGTTAAGTTATTGACAAAACCTATTCTAATAATAATAATAATAATAATAATAATAATAATAATAATAATAATAATAATAATAATAATAATAATAATAATAATAATAACGAATGTGTGAAGGTGAGGTAGGAAGTTATCCAGAAAACAGCATTGTTGCCGGGGACAGCAAAGATACTAAGGAAAGTACTATCGCTGTAAGAAGACCTGGGACCCGTGGTGACTTGTTGTAACTGCTCCCAATTACTATAAACACCAGGCTGAACATCCTGCCTGAGTCTATAAGGAATAAATAATAATAATAATAATAATAATAATAATAATAATAATAATAATAATAATAATAATAATAATGGCTTTATTCAGCATTTCCACAAGGTGGCTCTTCGTCTTCTAAAATACAAATAAAGTTAAAAATGTAAAAAGAGGTAAAATAAGGATACCTATATAGCAATGTTTAATAAAGTCGTTAAGCTGAGAGCTTATCTTTGACCTTTTCATTAATTGCTTAAAAGTCATCTTTAGAGAACTGATTAAAGTCAATTCAGTTCCTTACACATCCACGTAAAATATTAAGGCTCTTAGCAGCTTTGTCTTGATAAATGTGTGATACTAGTGGGATTTCAAGCTGCATAGCTGCACTGGACTTCAGAGTTCAATTGTGCTTAAATTTCTTCAGTCGCAAGTAACTTGGCCATTCATGAGAAAAAATCACCTTGTGAACTAACTTTGACAACTGCCATTCGATATGTTCTTTAAAGCGAAACCAATTTAGCTTTATAATATCCTCACTTTCAACAAATTTACCTACAACAAAGCTTCCACATGCTGTTTGAATTATTTGTAGGCGTTTAACAAAGTAAGTGGTAAATTATGATAAACAAGACAATTATATCATCATCATCATCATCATCATCATCTCATTATTTATAGAGGGAGACGTAATAACCTGTTACAGTTTTCTAACTTACGGCCCAAGCGTATGAAGTGATTAAAAGAGAATGAGAGTAGGATCCAAAACGTGGCATATTCGTTTGGCCACCACGTTCAACACTGTCCAACATCATTTAACAATATTGAATTCAACAATGTTTTGTATAAAGCACACGGTCAGCTTGTCAAGCTCATTACAGACAGTTAAGTCAACGAAAGATCTGGTTAGAACTTTAGTTTCAACCGCACGAGGATATATCGGCTGTACCCTTCAGGTAGATCTTAAGCAGTTCGAGTTTGTTTGCATATTCAGACTCGGAAAGTCTCTATTTTAAAAATGTAGCATTACCCAGCTATTTTAAAACTGTGATCGATGCTTCAGTGTTCTCAATTTTTTTATCTACAGGGCCAAATGCTCCTCCAGCCAACGTTACTGGACGCAATGTAAGCTCAAGGAGTATTTTCGTTCAATGG
>OX421457.1:28404926-28417426 GCA_949126865.1 Montipora capitata | reverse complement strand
TTAATAGTCGTATGTAACGTTGTCCAGATAATCTCAAATAGACCGGTTTCTTTTATCATTTTTGAATAAAATAACGCCATAAGTGAAAAGCGTTAAGAATCCCAACTGGCCGGAAGCAAACTAGTTGGCTATTTACAAGTGCAGCTGAGAAGTTGAACCAGGGACTACCACGAGCAAATTCAACTAGTGGTCAGAACGTGTCTTTACCCGTGGATCCCTGGATCTCAAGGCAAGCGCCCTAAGGTCATCACTTCTTTCCATCCCTCAAACTAACATTTCCCTTTTTATTCAACTTATACGACGTACAGTCTACTTTAGACTTCAAATCTACTTCAACGAAACAAAGATTTTAAACAAGCTGAGAAGATTCACAATAGGCGAGGCAAAGAGTTGAACCCGGATCGATGGCTTCACCTTGCAGATTCCGATATCCACTAGACTAACGAGACAACCTTCCAAAACGTCGAATTTTTTAGAGTATTGAAATAGTAGTACCCAGCAAAACAATTGAAAGTTAACCGTCTTCAACGAGGTTTTTAGACCTAAATACTGTAGACAGCCCGGCAGAGCTTAGAAACGCTATTTCTTGTTGAAGTAAAGCTGTAATTCTGCCTGTTTTCATTCTTTTTAGAGCGGTAAGCTTGTCAATATTAAATGGGATATTGCTTCGTGTAATTGTAAGGAAATGTCCAATGTCAGTTTGACGGATGGCCGTTAGTGTTGACCGCGCCCTAACCACTGGGCCGCACTGTCTCCGCACTGCAATGCAAATTGTCTTCTTTTGTCAGCTCTCTAACTTCGCTTACTTCGCTTATGGCTCAAAACCACATTATTCCAACACTTGTTGATAAACGTTTTTTTTAATGTAGTGTTCGTTTGCAATAGGGACTTTAGGACGGCGACGAAAACGTCACCCTCAAAATATAACTTTACACAATCCTATGTCTTTCGTGATTCTTTCTTGTTATCCTAAAACTAAATTTACACGAGTGGTTTCAGAGTGAAAATATAGGTTGAAAGGTTCGCATTTGTAGGCTTGCGTTGTCGTTAAAAGCTCAAATTTGGTGATTTCACGTTCACTTGTTGTTATGCAGAGTACTGCACGAGTTAAAATTCTTGGCGCGCGTGCATCACGATTGTTTTCTTCTCTTTCAACCAATGATATTATTGTTTTGTGGCGTTGTCGTAGCTGTAGCCAAACAATGACAATGCCAAAAAGCAGTAATATTATTGGTTAAAAGAACCCAAATGATCGTGCTGCACGTGCGGCACGCATTTTTTAACATCTTAAACTCCTTAATGGCAAAAAGGCAACGGTACATGGAACAGTGAGTTTATGGTATTTTCATCTTTTTCAACAAGTTGAATGTACATGTGTTTGTTAATCTCAGTTATGTGAACATCGTAAGTTTGCATATCTCTTGTGCTTGCTATTTCCATTTCTACAGGGCCAAATGCTCCTCCAGCTAACGTCACTGGACGCAGCACAGGTTCTACCACTATTTTTGTTGAGTGGGATCAAGTGCCACTTGCCGATCAAAATGGTGTTATATTGGGCTACACAGTTTCCTACAAGGCGTTATCTGATGGTCGTGAACTAACTAAGAATGTGACTGACACTGAAGCTACTCTAACAAATCTGAATGAATACACCAACTACAGCATTACAGTGTTTGCATCTACTGTCAAGGGTGGTGGAAATATCAGTACACCTGTCATTGTCATCACAGATGAAGCCCGTAAGTAAATCAGCCAGGGCTCATGAGCACGAAACCGGGCAAAAGTCATCTCTTTCTGAGAATTCCATAACCCAAATCGCATACGACTTACTACCAACAGAGACCCCCTAAAGCAAGCGAGAACTTCGCCGTAAAATATAATTTATCATGACTGTAACTCATTTCGCATGGAAAATGTGTGCCAATTGTCATGAAATTAAATTGTTATAGAGGGCTTTAATAGTCGTATGCAACGTTGTCCAGATAATCTCAAATAGACCGGTTTCTTTTATCATGTTTGAATAAAATAACGCCATAAGTGAAAACCGTTAAGAATCCCAACTGGCCGGAAGCAAACTAGTTGGCTATTTACAAGTGCAGCTGAGAAGTTGAACCAGGGACTACCACGAGCAAATTCAACTAGTGGTCAGAACGTGTCTTTACCCGTGGATCCCTGGATCTCAAGGCAAGCGCCCTAACCACTGGGCCGCACTGTCTCCGCACTGCAATGCAAATTGTCTTCTTTTATCAGCTCTCTAACTTCGCTTACTTCGCTTATGGCTCAAAACCACATTATTCCAACACTTGTTGATAAACGTTTTTTTAAATGTAGTTTTCGTTTGCAATAGGGACTTTAGGACGGCGACGAAAACGTCACCCTCAAAATATAACTTTACACAATCCTATGTCTTTCGTGATTCTTTCTTGTTATCCGAAAACTAAATTTACACGAGTGGTTTCAGAGTAAAAATATAGGTTGAAAGGTTCGCCTTTGTACGCTTGCGTTGTCGTTAAAAGCTCAAATTTGGTGATTTCACGTTGTTGTTTTGCAGAGTACTGCACGAGTTAAAATTCGTGGCGCGCGTGGATTACGATTGTTTTTCTTCTCTTTCAACCAATGATATTTTTTGTGGCGTTGTCGTAGCTGTGACAATGCGTTGTCGTAGCTATGACAATGCCAAAAAGCAGTAATATTATTGGTTAAAAGAACCTAGATGATCGTTCTGCACGTGCGGCACGCATTTTTTTAACATTTATCTCCGGTACACGTCAAAACTACTACCTGAAATGACCAAATTTAAGGTTTTGACGACAACGTGGACAAACTACAGTGAATCTTTCATTCTCAATCTTTACTTCAAATCCGTCCGTACCAATCCAGTTATAGGGCAATTCGCCCATATTGTATAATATAAACAAGATGGAATAATCATTAAATACTTAAAATAGCTCAAACTTATATTTTGAAGTGACAGTTTCGTCGCCGTAGTCGTCGTGGTTTCTTAAACTCCTCAATGGCAAAAAGGCAACGGTACATGAAACACTGAGTTTATGGCATTTTCATCTTTTTCAACAAGTTGAATGTACATGTATTTGTTAATCTCAGTTATGTGAACATCGTAAGTTTGCATATCTCTTGTGCTTGCTATTTCCATTTCTACAGGGCCAAATGCTCCTCCAGCTAACGTCACTGGACGCAGTACAGGTTCTACCACTATTTTTGTTGAGTGGGATCAAGTGCCAGTTGCCGATCAAAATGGTGTTATATTGGGCTACACAGTTTCCTACAAGGCGTTATCTGATGGTCGTGAACTAACTAAGAATGTGACTGACACTGAAGCTACTCTAACAGATCTGAATGAGCACACCAACTACAGCATTACAGTGTTTGCATCTACTGTCAAGGGTGGTGGAAATATCAGTACACCTGTCATTGTCATCACAGATGAAGCCCGTAAGTAAATCAGCCAGGGCTCATGAGCACGAAACCTGGCAAAAGTCATCTCTTTCTGAGAATTCCATAACCCAAATCACATACGACTTACTACGAACAGAGACCCCCTAAAGCAAGCGAGAACGTCGCTCATTATAAATAGGCTGATAGGTCTGTGTTTGAAATTTGAATGTTTTTTTTAATTTCAACATTTGAATTTTGTTTTTGTATTTCAACATTTCAACGCAAATAAGGTCAGGTATTTGATATTTAAGTGAACGTTAGTAATTGTTGTTGTATTGTAACATAAATGGCGTTTCAATGTAATCTTCTAAGGGTTGTTCTTGTAGATTTTGTCGTAAAAAAAATATTTTTACTTTTATTTTCTCTGAATTTTTTTTTTTTCGGAGAACGCGACTAAAATTAATGCTTTTGCCTCAAGAAAATGCTAAAAAAAAATGCCAGCATAATGTACAAAAGCCTAATAAATGAAAGACAATCTGATTAAAGGGGCTAGGGCACGTTATTTTAGGGTGTTAAGCAAAAGAAACTTTTACCCAGAAGTTGAAAAAATGAAACCAAAGTTTACGCTAATCCTGCGGGCCCAGTATAGTAGTTATGGAACAACAATAACGACACTTGCTCAAAAAAAAATTTCTTTGTATCTTTAAAAGCGGATGCTATTCGGCTCGCAGCATCTTCAAAACAATTTTTTAAACACAAATTTACTCCTCTGAAGGTCTATATTGCGATGTCAGTGCAAGTGATATCAGAGGCAAGACGTGTCAAGATGATATGTCCGTTATAATATGCTTGCACGAATAGTCCTCTGTTAAAAGTAATACGCCGGTCGTCACGATTTGAAAATCTTTTGTTGCATTTGCGAGTTACTCATAATTGAGTACAATTGTATTGTATACATTCATACGCACAGTTTAAAGTCGATACTGTAATGAGCTGATGTTTTAGAAATAAAACGCAATAATGAGTCTTCAAAGCTTGTCAATGTCGGGTGTGGAATTCCACAATTTTTGTGCCAAATAACGAATGGCATGAAAAGGCTAAGAGGTGTTTGAGCTTCCCTCTGACTCTTAATCATCTCTTTATAGAGCCAAACGCTCCTCCAGTTGATGTCCGTGGACATAACGAAAGCTCAACCAGTATCTTTGTTCAGTGGAACCAAGTTCCGGATGCTGATCAAAATGGTGTTATTCTGAGTTACACTGTTACCTACAAGGCGTTGCCTGGTGGTTCTGGACAAACTAAGAATGTGACTGCACCAAGGACTGACGCTACTCTCGAAGGTCTAAATGAATACACCAACTACAGCATTACAGTGTTTGCCTCTACGGTCAAGGGAGGCGGAAATAAAAGTCTACCTATCGTTGTCATCACAGATGAGGACAGTAAGTAACCTTTGATTGTTTCACCAGCACTTAAACTGAGAACTAGTCGTGCATGCTAAGCAACAGAAGGAGAAAGCAGAAGGTCATGTTCCACTCCTTTTGGGAGCACATTTTTTTCAGAGTCAGAGGTAAAAATGATGTGGAAGTATTCTGTATTATCGTCAATTCCTCTTCCTTATCACTCGACCCCCTAAGGATGGTCATTACCATCATCTCGTTTTCATGTAGGAGCAGACCCTTGACTGCAAAACCATTGTCATCGTCGACCTGTAGTTGGTTATTTCCCGCGTTCCCCGAAATGCATTGCTATCGTTTTCAGTTACATTAGTGCTATCGAACATTTCTGGTTTTGGTTAATTTCTTAGAGGAAGTTTCAACTTGCTCATGAGCCCATGACTAGGAACGAACAACTCCCATACTAAGCCTATGCCATGGCACTTCTACAGACCTATTTATTTTAGACTACGTTTTCCGCAAAAACAAAGAAAGGTAGTTCCGGTTCGGTGCGCTATGACTTCAAGTTAGTCTCTTGTGATTGGTGATCGTTCTCCCGCAAGAATCTCATTCGCGGGAAAGACGTTTCTAAAAAAAAAATAAGATAGGACGCAGCTCTTTACAACCGCTAATTTCATTGGATCCCTTTAGGACGCAGCTCTATTGTTTTTAGGGTTAGGGTCCATCGTTGATTGGTTGTTTGTTTTGGGCCATTGTTTTCTGAGCCAATCCCGAGGGCCATTGTAATAGCTGCGTACTGACCCAAAAAATAACTAGGTCTGTCAAAACGCCCGATCAAGACGTCAATTTTTAGGAATGCTCCTACGGATGGGCTCCTGCTTCCTAAGTCTTGCGTTGTGATCGAAATAATGTGAGGTATTCCATATCAAAACGGCACTTTGACGACCCTTCTACATAATTTTTTTGTTTAACCAATATTTCGTCAGGCACGGCCTGACGTCTTCAGGGAGTTCAGGGAGTTAATCACTTAACACCTTGAAGAAGTCAGGCCGTGCATGACGAAATATTGGTTAAACAAAAAATATATATCCTCACAGCCGTGCTACCAGCCTTGAGTTATATTATTTTGTTTTTAGTCTACAAATTTTTGCTGGTTAGATCTCCCAATATCCGGCACTTGCACTTTGTTCAGCTGTTCCTTGCATTAAAAATCTTCTACGTAAGCATTTTGCATGGACTATAAATTGCTTATTAGTCAATAGGGCCTTTTCGAAATATCAAATATTCAGCTTGATAGTGAGGCAGTGAGGACAAAAGCTTTTCGAAATATCAAATATTCAGCTTGATAGTGAGGCAGTGAGGACAAAAGGCCTATAGCGTCTTCAAGAGCTGTGTTTAGGTTGGGCTCCATGTGTTACATGGAAAATGTAAATTATTTTTGGCAGTTGGTTTTTTTTATACATGCTTTCTGATGAATCCCAACGTAAAGTACTATATGATATCTACGGACGGAAAGTCGACTGGTTTCACAAGCTTAAATTCCTATCTTACCTTGCGCATCATTTAATCGACTTAAAAGGAAATTCCTCGGAAACTACTTCATGAGTGACCGAGTGGTTATTGGCATTAGTCTGGTGTTGTCAAAACCTTATTTCCGGTTAGCACCTAAGTCAAAATAGTACGTCTCATGAAAAAGAAAGAAAAGATTACATGAAAAAAAGGAATGTAAATGACTTAAAATATCTTCTTAAAGTGCTACTACGACCAAAAAATAATTCTCCTTCTTTGGATTTCAAAACTATGTTAACTAAACACTAAGTGACCCAAGTTTTAAGTTTCTGATTTTAAAAAGACCCCATTTTATTTTAACTGGAATTCTTTTTATTTATTGGTCTGCCATTATTACCTTTAGAATCTTTAGAGAGCTGGGTCGAGGAGAAATGACGTCAAAGACTCACTGGTTTAAGAATGCAATGCGTGTGTACGCGGCTGAATAATATGCAGCACGGGAGTTTCAGTCTTTCAGATTTTTAAACTCGTGTTTTGCATATATAATAGGTACCTTTAGATTCTACGGCGAGGACGAGAACGAGTACGAGTTTTGACTGCCCGTTTTTAGCGAAAATACTAAGGAAATTTATAACCCGTAGGCTTAATCTTACTCTTTGTTAGCAGTATAGGTTGCTCACTTATTCTTATTGCTGGTAACTGAGCCTTTTTGCTCACCAAAAAAAGCCCAAACTGCTACCGTGTTGTTGACTTGTTTTGATTCGACCACATTTTTGCAAAACCTCGTACTAAAATGACGGCGGCATCACGTTTTTCCCTCCAAAATGACGCTGGTTTGAGCCCGCTCACTGTTGCCTTATGAGAAAATCTCGTGCTCGTAGTCGTTCTCGTACTAGAATCGAAAGCTCTCTACTATGTTGCGTTTAGACGCTGAAATTTTAAGCTAGTGAGTAAATGACGTCACTTTTCCCCACATCCAATCCTCTAAGGTCCATTCGGTCAGTTTGGAATGTGAGTAATGGCGGACCGTGAAATCCAGACCTTACACTCAAAAGAAACAGCCTTTGGATAAAAATCAAAGCTCAAAATCAGGTGTTTAGCGAACACGCTTTCAAAATCTGAAGAAAAAAAGAAAATGATTTTTTGATCATAGGAGCACGTTAACCAGGTGCAGCACAATTTCGAGACACCGCTGGGAAGCTAATCCCTTTCTTTGAGCCTTGATCTTAACATTTGGTTTGATATTTTGTTGTTGCTATTTCAATGCAGAGCCAAACGCTCCTCCAGGTGATGTCCGTGGACGTAACGAAAGCTCAAAAAAAATTTTTGTTCAGTGGGACCAAGTTCCAGATGCTGATCAAAATGGTGTTATTTTAAGTTACACCGTTACCTACAGGGCATTGTTGCCTGATGGGCCTCACCAAACTCAGCAGGTGACTGCTCCAACTAGAAGTGCTACTCTGACAGGTCTGAATGAGTACACAAACTACAGCATAACAGTCTTTGCGTCTACTATCAAAGGAGATGGAAATAAAAGTGACCCTATCACTGTGATCACTGATGAAGACAGTAAGTTTAGCCAGCATGTTTTGTTTCTTCTGTATACAATCAAAGGTTTACTGTGTTGGGATGTTGCTTCTTGATTTTTAATAAGGCTTCAAAACAGTCAACTGACGTGTTCCTTTGCAAATTTCTCCTTAGAAGTTAGTTTGTGCTGATTTTTTTTTTTTTCGAAGAAAGGGTTGCATGGAAGGTCGAAATAATTTCTCTTCAGTGGACCTTCGTTCGTGCAAAGTGCAATCTCATTATTCATGTCATATTTACTTGTTTGGCCCGTTGTTTAAAGGTTGATGACGTTTTTTCTACAGAAGCGGTTCATTTTTTCCTCGTCTGACCTTTAGTTCTTACTGTATTTGTCTTCTTTTTCATTACAGAGCCAAATGCCCCGCCTGGTAACGTTCGTAAACTTGGCACAAACTCTACGAGTATTGTTGTTCAATGGGACCAAGTTCCAGCTCCTGAACAAAATGGCGTTATATTGAGCTACACTGTTACCTACAAGGCATTACCCGATGGGTCTGAAGAAACTCATCATGTCACTGCACCAACCACTCTAGCTACATTGACAGGTCTGAATGAATACACCAACTACAGCATTACAGTGTTTGCGTCTACTATCAAAGGAGGTGGACCTGTCAGTCAACCACTCATAATCATTACAGATCAAGACGGTAAGTGTACACTGATTGGCTATTTTTGATTTGATTGCACATCACAAACATTGTTCTTCTGGTTGTGCTGTTGTGATAATTTCCCGGCTTTTGTTGTTGTTGTATTTTTTGCTTATCTCGTTTTAGTTTCTTTCTTCACTATTCTTTTGTACTTTTGTATTCTTATGTCCTTTGGCACAGCTATTAAGCTGATATAGTAAAGCAAGTAAGAGTTTTGTCTTGGTGATAGGAATGATAGGAAAGAGACACGTTAAAGACTAGGACCAAGTTCTTAAAAAACCGATTAACACTAATCCACCAGTAAATACCATCTGAGGGTTAGAATTTTGCCATTCCAAGAAGCCTGAAGAATGTAATTTTATTGAAAACAAGATGATTAAAGCCTAAAAATCTTGTGGAAACGTTTTCCATTGATAAATAAACTCCAGTAAGCCACGACTAGCTGAATAAGGCTTTGAACAACTGGGCGCACGCTTAAAAAAACCCAATGTCGCTTAAATATCCAATTCAACCCATTCGATTTGAATTTGTCCTGGTCAAATACATTGTTGGCTTCTCATGATCAGTAAAGAAGGAAACCCATGCACAGGGAGAAAGACTTTTGCGGCATTGTAGGGACCAAAAAGAACCCGGCACTCGAATCTAAGGCACATTTATTGGTACTAACTCTGCCTAGGATGAGAAGATCGCGCCATTGGATAATGCATTTAAACTACTGGTCTTGCCTTGCTTTCTCCTAAGTGGATCTAAAAAAAACTTGTTTGGTAAATTTAGGCCCCCCCCCTTTTTACCACCTACAGTCCTTTGATTACTATTTCCTTTTTCCTTTGGAGTATAAGATTCCGCAGTGGGCTGTAACTTATCACGTCAAGTTCGATATATACATCTTATTCGATGGTTTAATATGCGCGGATATTTTACGAGTTGCGTAGTATTTGTCCGAGCTCCGCAGAGGCGAGGAAAAAATCGAACAATGAGCAAAATGTCCGCGAGTATTATATGTTAAACCATCGAATAAGAGATTTATTATTCCACTACAAAAAAGATTTTATTTTGCTTCAATTTTATTTGGTAAGAGTGTTTTTAAAATATGCATCATCTGTCCATGGCGCGTGCGAACGATGTAAACAGCACAAAAAGCCAGCCAGCGATCTTTATTTGATTGGATAAACAAAATGACGAGTGTCACTGAAGCGATGTGACAAGCTAAATTCTCAGTCTTTGCATCGTGTTGAAAACAATTTCTTTCATTGAAAACCTCCCGTTCCATCCATATTTGCTCTGTTCTAAACCGGTCAAACCGGGACAAGACAGTACAGTGTATTACCTTCTCATATGTTGCGCGTTCTCTTGATCAAATATGGTAAAATGGCGTGATAGTGGAATAATAAGTCTGGTTATAATCTTACTTATTAGTCAGTAATGAAGAATGTGGAAAAAAGGATGTATGTTGCATTGTTGGCAAATGTCTCAATGTCACTTTATTATATTTTTGTTCAGTTCCTAGTGCTCCTCCTAACGAATTAAAGGCAGTAGACACAACATCCACTAGTATCCTTGTTCAATGGGGTGATGTGCCCGATTCTGATAAAAACGGTATCATAACAAGTTACACCGTGCGGTATCAAGCAATAACTGAAAGAATTGAAAATGCACCTGTCAACACAACGACTGTTGAGGCTCCAGCAATGCGTGCAAACTTGACTGATCTGATTATCAATGTGAAGTATAACATCAGCGTTTTGGCATCGACCGTCATAGGAGATGGTCCGTACAGCAATGGTACAGAGGTCCTAACAAACCAGGCAGGTTAGTGGACTTTTACCCTTACTTTACAACACGTGTAACAAGCTGGTTATTTATGCGTTCGGTAGTGACCTAGCAAGTGGAAGCTGCGGCTGAGATTCCAGCAACGTATACTTGGACGTCTCAGTTAGCCTGACAAGTATGCAAGGACTGGAGACTAAAGGTCTTAGAGTTGATCATGCACTGTCGTATAGGTATTAGAGAGATTAGGCTTCGCATTTGCGGTAATCGAAAGCATCAGGCTGAAACTTCCAAACATCAAGTGAAGCTGTGATCCTCGCATTTATGAACACAATATTAACAATAGGCCATTTCCGAGTTCATGTCTGCCTCCTCTTCAAAGAGAGTCTAAGTGCGAAGTTTTTTTTTATGAAAATTAGTTTTCATTCCTATTTAAAGTATAACTAATTTTCATAAGAAAAACTTCGCATTTAGACTCGCTTTGAAGGGGAGGCAGACATGAACTCGAAAATGGCCTATTGCGCAGAGAAGCCTGAAAAATTCCGAACTTCAACGGGGTTTGAACCCGTTACCTCGCGATACCGATGCGACGCTCTCACCAACTGAGCTATGAGCTACTTCCAAAAATGTTGTTTATTTTCAGTCTTATTTCTTGCATTTCAACCACAATTGTTGAGAAGGGAATAACGGTGTGAAATGAATTAGTATAAGAGGAGCTTTTTTTACTTTACTCCCATTAAAATTGTGTTACCTCTTAAGGATACAAATGCACAGCGCGCGAAGTTTTACTGAGAAGCAGTAGCTTATCTTTTACCGACAAACGCGAAGCTTCTTCCTAGTTGATAAATCTCTTGTTGCATGAATTTTCGCAATAGTACTGCTAAAACTAGTTGGTAGTTGTTATCATCTTAGATTTTCCACTTCTTGTTGTCATGTATCCATTTATCTTTTTTCTCAGCGCCCGGATCTCCTCCCAGCAACGTAAGAGGACACAATACAAGCTCGACGACAATATTAGTACAGTGGGATGAAGTTCCAATTGAAAGGCGGCACGGTGAGATCAAAAATTACACTGTGGTCTATTGGAGGACAGGAGAAGCTGGAGAACATAAACGTCGAACTGTTACTGAACTTAAAGCAGATTTGACGGATCTTATGATGTATACTCATTACAGTTTTGAAGTGTTTGCTTCTACAATCAAGGGTGGTGGACCTTCCAGTGACGTAGTTACAGTCCGGACAGATGAAGACAGTAAGTAGACACTAGAAACGTTATTTTTGTATTTGCTGTTAAATGTAGAAGAGTACCTCAACATTTCAAGCAATGATGTGTTGTTTATGGTTCCGGTCACCTTTTTGTGAAGAGTCTTAGGGTGGTTCGTGTTGTCAGCGGTTTTTCTGAAGTATGTTCTTCGGACTGAGGGGTTCTTTGTGCAGTGGGGTATCATGACCTGTTGGGAGAATGCTGAGAGATAGTAGGTAAAGTAATGTATTGGACTATACTCTTCTCTACTCTTAGCTTTAGTTTTTAACAGGAAGCTCCATTGTGCACGTTTGTCGATTACTTACATACCCGTATGCGAATTTGCTTTCCCCAAATATTGATGGAAGTTACCAACATGTGCGAAGCATCTAATCAGCCTAACGTAATAGACGGGGTGAAAAAGTATAGAACTTATACACGTTAATGTTCTAAAACTTAAGGCTTGTGGGGCCTTGTGTAGAAAGTAACTTGAAACGACCGAGGATAGATCCTGTTGGAGTGAGTTTCAGGACTACCGGAGACAAATCTGGATAGTGTTGAGATCGAGGTTTGAAAGCAAAGCGTTCAGTGCATTGATTTGTTGGCCCTTCAGCATCAGAGAGAGTATTCTACGTGTACTTTGAGACCGGATTTTCAGGCGAATTATTCAATAAGGTTTTTTTATTTTTGAAAAGTGGCGCACTTGTTTTAATAGTTGCCACGTCACTTCTGCGGGCCGTGAGATCACGTGTCCAAGGACATGTGCCATTTTAACCACATACTGTCAAGGGTGAAAAGTGAACCTGATCCATATGAAAAGTTGAAAACTAGTTTATGGTACAATAGGGAGCTTTAGCATCGACGACGGCAACGGCAATGAGAACGTCGTCGGTAAATGTGAATTCGCGATATTGTTATCACTTCGCGACTATTCAAAGCATTTTAAGGTGGCTTACT
>OX421457.1:28394926-28399926 GCA_949126865.1 Montipora capitata | reverse complement strand
AGAAGGAAAGAAAATACAAATAGAACTTACTTATTATCAATCTTTTTCGAAGCATTCCGGTCCACAGCGAAGGAAGGAGCTATGTGTGATTAATAGACTCTTCGCCCGGAACCCGAGCCTTAGTCTGTTAAATTTGCGGAGCGTAACGGTTGAGATTTCGCCGACACGAGTGACACGAGTGGTCTATCCAGACAACCGGAAAGTCAAATCTTTAGTTTTTATTTATTTTCATTTCTATGTTGTGTCAAGGTGGTACGTATAAGGGGTCCGTAGGGGTAGTCCGTGGACTGGTCCGTGAGGCAGTCCGTGGACCCGGTCCGTAGAGGGGTCCATGGACCGGGGTCAGTGTTTTCGGGCACCCTAATTCATGACTGTGGAAAGCAATGGAAACGTGAGAATTTTATTTATGTATGACATTGTGTTCTAAAAAAAAGAGAATTAACTAAAAATTATTTTACTTGCGTTAGTGTTGGTTTTATTACGTTTTTGTGTTCTTGGAATGAGTTTATCGTCTGCTTTGCATGGTATAACCTTTTGTGAGAAACCATGGTTTTCTTTGCTCCCGCTTATCATGATCTTCATGTTGCTTCGCTATCCATGTTTCGGCCTTTAACGTGGCGAGTTTATACTTGTCCCATTGAGCTGAGGAGCCAGCCGGCTGATTTTGAATCGAGTTCTTCCGACTCCAGGGGTCTAGTTTTAGACCGTACATCCTTCCGATTATTAGGGAATTGAATAACAGAACACGCGCAGCGCCTCATCAAAAAACCTAGCTTTTTTCATTTAAGTGTTCGCTGTTATTCAGCATTTAACATTGAAAAAAAACCCTGGCCGGCGAAGTTTACTTGCTTTTGCTGTAGGAAGCCTGGCAAGCGGAATCAGTGAGCTACTCAATCTTTACACGATGGGTGAAGTGTGCAAATGTGCTAACATATCGATCCCTGAATACAACTGATTTACTAAGGTGGATGATCAGGTGGATGATTTAGAACTCGTGCTGCCTTCCTAATTAAGTTTTCAGACTCATTCTTCCCCGTCTGTTCTACGTCATCTCAATAACTCTGTGGCCTCATTAGACTCAAGAGTGGATAATCTTGAAAAAGATCTTAGGTCATACTAAGGATAGGACCTCTCCGTGGATCATTTCAATGTCAACGACATATGTAGTAAAATTGATTAAATCAAATCCTTGGGTAAAAAATGATTTTATTTTTTGACATTCTGCTCCCGTCTGCAACTAAAATAGACGGACGGCTTCTTCCATAACCTTTTTCTACAACATCCCTTTTACAGTATACAAGAGACGGCAAAAGAGGAGGTAGTAGCCTACCTGTGTATGCTAGAAATAATATAAATGCCTGCAGGACATCAATGGGAGCTCACCGATATAAAATCAATTTTCTTGATATGTTAAAGAGTATTAATAACAGAAGATTTGCCTGCTACTGATCGCCAAATACAAAACAACTTTTTCATTTAGTAGTGAGAAGTCTAAGTATTGCCAGAAACGAGTCCTGGTGCACAACCATTCAAATGGAAATGAGTTGCGTATTCTTATGCAAATCAAACTCATTTCCCTTTCAATAGTTGAGCACCAAGTCTCACTTCGAAACCGAGACAAACAGCAACTCGGAAATGGCCCATTAGATGCACGCTGATTTCAATAAGCGTCACGAAGTGTCCAAGCCGTGAGTGCAGAAATGCGGTTAAAGAAATCATTACTCAAAGACCCACATTTCACCTTTGCTAACCATAGAGTCTCCAGTAGCTCAGTGGTTAGAGCATTCGACTAGATAATGGAGAGTGGTGGGTTCAAATGGCGGATTTTTTCCGAGTTTCCACTGGATGCAACATTCAAAAAGTGTAAAGGCCCGGGCAAAGCGATGTTGAAACCGTTTGACCCCACCCCCTCCCCCTCCCCCCCCCCCCCCCCCTTCAGCCGTGTCTAATAGAAGTTGAATCAAATGTTGAAGATGTGTTGAAACCGTTGCCCACCCCACCCCAGCAGTCACCATCGTTCAACAAAATCGAACGAATGTTGAAGCCTTAAATTAACTCGCTCTTTCGATTGCTGTAAATAAGTAAAAGTTCAAACGAACAGCAGATCTATTTGTTCTGTGACTTTGCAGCCTACTTTTCGTCCAAAAACATGAAAATGCCGTTATTTTAACGTGTCTTTCACTTTTCAGAAGATGCTCGAAAACTTTAGGTAACAAGGAAGGGTTACGTTTTTGCAAACTTTGGCCGTGTAGCACTTATATTTCATCAGAGTTAACTATTAGAGGGTGATGTGAAGTGCTACAATGTTTTCTACCCATATGAACCATGTGAGCGTAAGCCCTACTAATGGAAATGGGCCCACACAAGGGGAATTGAACCCGCGACCTTTGAAGGTCGAGTGTGGGTCCCTCTGGTCCCCTGTCGTGGGTTCAATTCCCACCCTGGTCAGAGTTTTTCTCGGTCCTTGTGTGGACCCATTTCCATTAGTAGGGCTAACGCTCACACATGGTTCATATGGGTAGAAAACTAGCACTACACATCACCCTCTAATAGTTAACTTTAGGTAACAGTCATCAAATGAGCTAAAATCAAACACAAGTTTCTTTGACTTCTGGCAAAATGCACATTTCAGCCAAACGTTAGCCGTTTGCCGCACAATCGTTTACCTACTAGGACTCCTGTCTCCTGAAGCACGTAAGTGCAGCTCTCCAAGTGATAGCGAGTTTTCAGAATAGGGTGCAGTTCCTCTTCGTCGGCAATCACTTTCGATGCAAACTTAATATGTTAAATTGTCGTAGTTGTTGTTCATTTTTAAATTCAATTTTTTTCAGCTGTAGGAATAGGGCCCACACTCAATCCTGAGGTAATAAGAACAACATCGGCGACGATTCCTTTCATACGCGGACCCTTAAGTAATGGTGAAAGAGCCAGGTTAGTTGGTGGCAGTCAAAATTGTGTCTGTATTTGTTTAACGGAGTGCTCTTTTGCTTAAAGGCCTTGTACAGCTACTGCGCTATTCTAAATACTTTACTGTATCACCATACTCAGTCTGGTATTACTTATACACGTACTTATGAAATAGTTTTCCATCGAGGGTTACAAGGAAAACCGGATGGGCAAATGGCATTTACTGAGAATGAAGTGTAAACAATAAAGCTCAGCTCGTTAAATTGGATAAAGATAAAACGCAATTGTAGCCTTAATTTATTGAGACTGACTAAAGTTTATAGAGTGTTTTCACGTGACGTCACGGTGGCGATGTTAGTGTACCAAAACGATGGAACGGCGGCCATGTTGGTGTCCCCAACTGATCCTCCGGGAATTAAGCTGTATTATCATGCGAACGTTTTCTTTTGTTTCAGTGGAAAACAAGGTTACTGATCACGTGAATGAAAACACTCTATAGAACGAATTGTGGCTTTTTTCTGTTGTCCTGATACGTTGTTATTTACAAAGGCTGTTTGTGTTAGAAGACAATAGGACAATCGTAACACGTCGCACTTATTCAAGACTCCAGCGCCTGGGAAATTTGAGAGTTGAAAGAAGCGGTCCTAAAATTATTTTTTGGTTTTAATTGACGCTTCTTTTGAAAACTTTTCAAACAGATTTGATTGACAACATAATTTCCTGCTGATTAAATTTATTATTAAATTCGTTGGACTGAAGTTAGAATTTTCAACAAAGAAGCTTTGTGTTGATAGGTGTAAATGTTGTATTTTAACCCTTTCAGCTTATCTGTATCATTTAACTTGGTTGTCTCATTAGTGCTTGGACTTGAGGTTAGGAAAAGCATTCACACCGTGTACGGTAGTGGTGTTTGGCAGAGAACGACAAGTTTACAACGCCTTTTGCTCCATATAGCTTTTATATTTCTGTTCGTTCTTTCCTCGAGGGCTTTGCTTGCTTTGAAAGATACTGTGCAAATAGCAGGAGTAAAGAATGGACGCAAAGTTTCCGGTTTGTGCCAAAAAGTAGCAAAGGTTGATCAACATTGCTGTTGTTTTATCTCCAGTTACTATCAAGTGATCGTTGTGCAACTGAAAGAAGGACAGGACCCAGGGAACCCCGCTGATCCCGAATACGAAAATGTCGTAGCAAGTTATGATAACAAGAAGGAAGGCGAGCCCTATATTACGGCTGAGTTTTTAAGTGAGGTTGCTGAGGAAACGTTTACCATTGGAGATGGAAAGTTCTACTCACGAAGTGGAGTTACAGACTCCAGAAGGAAGCGCAGGGATATTTTAAGTAAGTTTTTTTTAATGATTTGAGTTATCACCTCCGCTGTAAGCGGCAAGTTTAGAATTGTTTTCCCAGTGGTGCAAAGTGCCATTGGTTTTCCACTGACCAGGCTGAAACCAGCTTCTTTGTCATGAATAGCGAAAATCACAAAGTAGTCTCTTCCGCAGCCGTTCTTTGTGTCGTCACGCAACGACAAAACTTTCAAAAGAAAGCAGCCGTTCTTTGTGTGGAGAGGAGCGTTGCGTGACGACACAAAGAAAGACTGCGTAGGAGACTAATCTCAAAAATCGCCGGGCGAAGCGAGCCAACAAGGAACCTCGTCTTAGGCTACATATCCTGTTGCCTATGGGAAAGCCATTATTTTCTGTTTCACAAATGTTCGCACAGTGAAAATTAAGGCGGAAAAATGTATTCTAGTGGAACAAAGTGAGTTCCCATGATGGTTCAAGGTTGTTTAGACCTTAATGCGGCTCAGCCAATCACAAACCAGTGACAAAAACAAAATGGTGTAAGTTCGCCTTCCCTTTGGGATCCTTGCGTTAGTTGTCATGAAACCGGAACAACGAAGAAAAATCCAAACCCAACTCAATTTATTTTTTCTGGAGCCGAGGCCCCTTAGATTCGTGCAGAAAATCTACTTTAACTCCAGTTTTATTCCCCCCACCCAGCCTTGCCTGGGTTCGTATATTTTTTTTGGAGGGTGGGTCTTAATGAACAGTGACTATTGTTTCCTTCCTATCCTACCTGAAGACCTTTACGCA
>OX421457.1:28384926-28389926 GCA_949126865.1 Montipora capitata | reverse complement strand
TTATTATTATTGTAATAGTAATCAAGCTAACTGAGGCACAATATTAGTTAACTTAGATGTGTCCCTCTCCTTTTCGTTTAAATTTTTTTTTCTCAAATACTAATCTTAATTTATGAATTATTTATCTGAAGGAGAGAAATAAAATACACAATGCTATCACATTGAACGTTCATATTCTTAAGTAGCTTCACTTCATCGTTTTCCACGACACCTCCTTTCCTTTTTTAGCTGGTAGAACTCACCCTATTTTAAATTTATTATTATTATTATTATTATTATTATTATTATTATTATTATTATTATTGTTATTATTGTTATTGTTATTGTTATTGTTATTGTTATTGTCATTGTCATCATCAACATCATCACTCCTTCGTCGTCAAGGGCAGGGTGTTACAGAGGAGGAGACAGTTTCATTTTCTGTTGTCAAATTCCTTAAGGGAACCATCAAAATTGGCGTTTCACAGCATATGTTGTTTTTGGATCTTGACTAATGATAACTATTAGTGTTAACTTTTTTTTTTTTTTTAATAGGTAACTAATCTTGAGGAGCGAGGGCGTATTAAATGCTTCCAGTATTGGCCGTCGGAAGGTGGAGAGGCTTATGGTGATATACAAGTACAACTTACGGAAACAGTAGAGCTGAGTGATTTCACCGTCCGCAAGTTTTGTATGAAAAAATCCAACAGCAGAGTTGAGCGAATGATCAGTCAGTACCACTATACAGTATGGCCAGATCATGGTGTTCCTTCCTGCCCTACATCGGTGCTCACGTTTGTCAGGAAAGCTTCTGGTGCAAACCCCCCTGATGCTGGCCCTATGGTGAGTCACTGGAAGTTTTCGAATTGTTTTCGTAGGACCATCGCTATTTCACTAAAGCTCTCTCACTCTCCTTTAACGTTCCCCTTCCCAGTCATATATAACTAAAAATAGTTATCGCTATCTTGTAAAAGCCTCTGCCGAGTACCAGGTCTAATGCTGTGATTTCTACTTGAGTCGTAAGAACCATGCGTTGTCACCGTACTCTCTCTCTCTTTGTCGTCTTCCTCTTGCCACCCCTATCTCAGCAATATTTTGGAACTGTGCTTTCTCATTTAGGTACCACACAATTAAGAAGCATTGGCTCTCCTCCATACTCCACCCCCTCCTATCGAAATAAGGGACCATTGTTGTTATAATTTTTGGATTTGTTTCGGCGTTACTCTTGCCATCATCAGTTTCATCTAATCTACAAACCTCTGTCTCTTATATACGTTACAACTGGAGAACGTTAAAATTTAACATTTAAATGTGGTTACAATGACGGTTATATTTTGAAAAGAAGATAAAAAGTAACATAACATAACATATATGTGTGCACAAGTGTTAAACAAGTTGCTTACAAAAAAAAATTATTATTATGCTGTAACTGCACGTTTGGCTCTGGCTTTAAACGTGAAGTATAGATAGCTTCTTTCAATTTAAGACTATAAGCATCTCTAGCTGAATCTATGATCGTAAAACAACTCGGAGTGCACTTTTGTTTGCAGTCAGGTGAGGTAATAAGGTGTTTTTGTACATGAGAATTCTTGTCAGTCAACAGATGTTCCTTGACCCTAGTTGAAAAATGGTGTGACGTCACCAATGTAACGGGAGTCACATGCCACACATGTAAATTGATTAACAACTAGTGATTTTAAAGCATCTGGTATGGGATCTGTGAAGCTGAAAACAATCTTCACTTTAAAAGACGAAAAAACAATTCTTAGGTGTAGATTATTGCAAAAAATAGGAGATAATTGTCTTGGTTTTTGTATTTCCTATACCGTTTAATACCATTTTTCAACTAGGGTCAAGGAACATCTGTTTACTGACAAGAATTCTCATGTACAAAACACCTTATTACCTCACCTGACTGCAAACAAAGATCATAGACCCCGTCATAGATTCAGCTAGAGACGCTTATAGTCTTAAATTGAAAGAAGCTATCTATATATCACGTTTAAAGCCAGAGCTAAACGTGCAGTTACAGCATAATAATAATTTTTGTTTTTTCTAAGCAACCTGTTTAAAACTTGTGCACGCAACGTATGCAACTTTGTATCTTCTTTTCAAAATATAACCGTCATTGTAAACAAATTTTAGCGTTCTCCAATTGTAACGTATGTAAGAGAGAGAGATTTGTAGATTAAATTGAACTCAGGGGGATGATGGCATGAATAATGGCGAAACATGTCTTTAACAAATTGGTTCGTGTGTCTTAAATTTTTGGATTATTCCGACTGGTCCTGCATGTAGAATGAATACCAACTGTCCAGGAATTATACCGCCTTAGACAGCGTTGATGTTAAGCGAGGAAACTTAAAAAGATGATTATGTGTTGTTCTTTGGCGTTCTCGTTGTCTTCGATGTCGTTCTTGACCAAGTGTATAATGAAGAGAATTTGAAACCGATTGACTCGCAAAGTTTCACAAGCGATGTTTGTTTGCATTTGGTCGATTATCTCCCCCATCCCCTTCCTCTCCCCCTTGCCCTTCCTCTCCACCTTCCCCTCCCCCTTCCTCAACATAACGCTGTGTGCCAATCATGTTTTGCCTTTCTTTGTTACCAGGGGCCTAAAGCGTCTCATGTAGTAACTGAACTTGAGCTAACCTTTTCTTGCAACAAAGTTAAGCGTTGTATCGCTTTTTTCAAAGGTTGTTCATTGTAGCGCTGGTGTTGGAAGAACCGGTACTTTTATTGTTGTGGATGCCATGTTACAGCGTATCGCGGCAGAGAAAACTGTGGATGTTTTTGGGTATGTGATGTCCTTACGGTGTGACAGGAACATCATGGTTCAGGTGGAAGAGCAGTATGTTTTCATTCACGAAGTTTTGCAGGAGGCCATCCACTCTGGATACACTGAAGTGCGAGCAAACGATCTTCGAGCTCACATTAAGAATCTTTTGCAAGTTAACGTAACTACTGGTATGTATAGGCGATATTAATGTTAGACAAAAAAATTGTCATTTTCATCTCAAAACGTATTCGATAATGGTTCAAGGCTCTGTGGCGGTTTCTTAAGGTGACTCAAACCAGTTTCAACAGTCTTAATATAAGAATTGACTCTTCAACACTTTTTCACATAACGGCAATGTTGTGGTATAATTTCAAGCACCAATTTTGGCTTAACAATATACCCTCATTATGGTAGCGTAATAGGTCACCATAGTAACAAGAAAGCCATTTAAGAACACCCTTTACTTTGTATGGAAACACTTATATTTCAAAAACGAACTCCGTGACCCCCATTTTTTATTGCTGGAAAATGATCAGTGGGCTAAGATGAAACTCTTTTGCAAAGTTAAAAAAATATCCGGAGCTGATTCAGAGCTACCTTAAATTTTCCAATTGTGAAGGTACCTGAGAATGCCCTACAGAGAATTTTCTTTTAACTTTGCAAAAAGTTCATTTTAGCCTGTTAATTACTTTCCAGCGATAGACAAATAGGATTCACTGAGTTAGTTTTTGAAATATAAACATTGAAAGAAAAATATAGGGTTTTTTTAGATGAACCGTTCCTTTTTCCATGATAAGCTATTACGTCACACTATTGAGCGGATTTTGCTGAGCAATAATTGCTGTTTTACGTGAAACCATGACATAGCTGCTTGGTGATACAATGTTGTATAGACAATCCTTCAAATAGTACAGTTTTTCAGTTGAAAGTGTTAAAACTAGTTTGAGCCTCCTTAAATGGAGTATTCTCTTCGTTCTCAAATCCCATAATACACCTTGTTTACCTCCCAAACATTTGCATAGGCATTGTTTTCGATTTCTCTTGGGACATCTTCACGTCCCAGGAGAAATTGCAAACACTGGTTATGCAAAATTTTGGAAGGTAAAAGAGGTTTATTATGGGATTTGAGAAAGTATAGAGAATTGCGGGAAATTTTGCTCCGGGAAAAACAGTTTGAAAATTTTTACTCAAACTATATCCGGAAAAAAATTTTTGTCTTTAAACTTCAAGTGATCGAGGAATTTTGGATCCACTAAATACAGTCTCTAAGATGCCCTTATGCATTCCGAGGTAACATTTAGCTCTTAGCAACAGGGGAACCTCGATTTATAACGAAGTGCCTAGTGCTGGAATATGTATGGGTTATTGACCAAGCGTGAGGTCAAGATGACTGGATATTGGCCAAGTTCTTTTTTTGCGTGTTTATGGACCGAGACGAAGTCGAGGTCCATAAACACGCAAAAAAAGAACGAGGCCAATATCCAGTCATCTTGACCGAACAATCTTGGTCAATAAAGGATTTATTATATGACTTAAAACACCAAAAAATGATCTTTGATCTTGCGGGACCAAGCGAGAAATCCCGAGCGGGCAGTATCGCTCCATCTTGCCCGCTCGGGTAGCCAATCAGAGCGCGCGATTTGGTTCATCTTGCCCGCTCACGGAGCTAGTCATATAATAATATATGGTTATTGACCAGGCGTGAGGTCAAGATGGCTGGATATTGGCCAAGTTCTTTTTTTGCGAGTTTATGTTTGTCTTGGTCCATGAACACGCGAAAAAAGAACGAGGCCAATATCCAGCCATCTTGACCTCACGCTTGGTCAATAAAGGATTTCAATATTATTTGGGATAAAACACCAAAAAATGATCTTTGGTCTTGCGGGACCAAGCGAGAAATCCCGAGCGGGCAAGATAGCTCCATATTGCCCGCTGGGGTAGCCAATCACAGCGCGGGATTTGGTTCATCTCGCCCGCTCACGGAGCTAGTCATATAATAAGGTTCACTATTTACAGTGCTTTCACCGTATGGAGTCAAAAATTCCGTTCGTTATACCGAGGACATCGTTGTATAGGGGCTCGTTAAATCGAAGTTTCAATGTAAATGTCGACTCGTGGTAAGTGGTTTAGGGTTTTGAATGTGGATCTTATTAAAAATCATCTTCAACACCGGATATGTCGCTTGCTGAAAATATCCTCACCATAAAAAAAGGTGGTTATGGTAGCTTACTTCAAGTCTAGA
>OX421457.1:28357426-28377426 GCA_949126865.1 Montipora capitata | reverse complement strand
TTTACATTGAACGCTTGTGTGCGTCGTGCTTGCGTTATTTCTGCTTTTATATATCCGCTATCAGTTATAACTCGATCACCTAACAACACCTTCTCCTTTTACTGATTCAAGTGTTGTTATCACGTGCCAGTGTTAAAGTGATTTGCGTAGAATAAAACAGATTTTGGTATAGGTAATCACATGATTTTTTTCCTCGTGCAATTTGGAATAAATGAGAAAGCTGCATTGATTAGCATTTTACTGAATTTATGCACTTTAATTTTTCATTATGCTTCACCTTGAGTCTTTCACGAATCCGAATGCCAGATCTAGTGGCCATTTGCAAAGGTGTTTCCAGAGAGATACTTCGTGCGTGGACGTCAGCACCGTGTTGACAAAGAAGAGCTACCAACTCAGGATAACCATACAAGGCTGCAAGATGGAGAGGGGTATAAAGTGTCTGTTGAGTTGGATTTACATCCGAACCCGCCTCCAGAAGGAGTTTTGCGCAGTATGTGTTCGCTCCTTGAACAGCGTAGTGCAAAGCTGTGAAACGATAACAGTCGGCTCGATCCAATGTCTCCTTTGAACAGCTCTTACAGAGGACTTTGAGGCTGTTGTAGACTCCATGAGAGGCTGCTACATGAAGTGCTGTTCTTCCGTAGGTGTCGACACTAGAGGCAATGGTGCTATCCTGCGACAACAATTCGCCAAGGCTTTTAGTATTACCCATAAGAGCCGAGTGATGTAACGGCGGTAATCTTTGCATATTCCTCGGCAGATATTCAAATGAGGACATTGATTCGTGTTTCCTAATCATTTCCCATTCGTTATGCACGGTATTTAAGGTTTATTTTGTGAACTTCTTTACGACATTGGTTCTAATATCTCCCCTACAGACACCGTTAGACACGTAAACGTTTTTTAAAAATATTCTTTCGTCAGTTAGAAGCACGCCATTTCTGGAAAGGGGAACAGAAGACAAAGCTCACGCCACGTACAAATCAAACAACTACAAATCAAGAGTTGAACTTCAAAGTGAAACGAAACTCTATCGTCTTCATGTTTGAAGCAAGTTCCAATCAACTAATTTTGCTGGTGTCCAGTTCGAGTTCACTTTTTCGTATTCACTTTAACATAACGTTACATCTCTACGTTGGCATGGCGCGCGCACATAGTCGTATCGTTCTCGTCACCAGACCCCGGGACTCTTTCGGTCTGTACCAAGATTAACCGGGTCGTCTATGCAATGACTGTCCGTCTACGCCAAGAAAGAAAAATAAGTAATAAAGAGAGTCTTACAAAATGTCGTCGGCATTATATGCAATCATACACCACCTATCTAACCCGACCGATAAGGTGTTTGATGTTTCAGATAAATATTATTATTCATATAGTCTAAATGCCACCTTGGGTATTCTTGTACTATAATTTGACATAACACGGCATAACACTACCAACCGACCGGAGCGGTAGGTTGCTTGGGTGAACAGCAAGGTCCTTTCCCACCTACGCTGAGCCCACTAAGAACCCAGTGGAGATCAGTTAGGAGCACTAAGTCTACGTAAGGGCATTTTCACAGATCAAGCTATTTTTAGACGAGTTCTCAAATAAGATCTGGCTTGCACGAAGGACCGCTCTCAATCCCACGGGTAACGATTTCTCCTGCACGCAAGACTTGTGATTAGCTGGACACGTCCAGTTTCCCGGGAAAATCAATCTAAAAATAGAATGACTATGCACTCCGAGGCATAAGAATAAAGTAACCCTATAATTAGTCGTCTTCAGCCCTCATTTATGGTGAATATTCTCAATCTGAGCGAAACAAAAGTTACGTAATATGCTTCGCATGTCCACGCCTCGCACCTTGCCTCTTACCGGAGGACGTGATAAGCAACAACACGCGATAGTACTTTTTGCTTGGTTTTATGCTTTCAGTCTCCACGCAATGCTTGGCAACTGTAATCCACGATCGACAAAAACAGGGGCGGGTCCAGAATTTTGTTTAGGAGGGGGTGCACCTCTAAGGAATGGGGTTAGCTGTCTGGTGATGCTTTGTTTTCTTCCAGAATACCAGTTGTATTAGAAAGCCGCAGGGCATCTCATGCGCACCCTCCCCCTAGAGCCGTCCCTACAAAATTATCGTTTGTTGTAATCAGGCATGATCATCGTATTTTCAAAATTAAAACCCCTTGGAACGAGGTTGGTTACATCTGCAATTCACATACCAGCAGTCCATTTCAAAAAGACAAGACATAAGCACAAAACGTCATTTTAATCCCTTTTTATTATTGTCAAATAGTAAATTATAATTCGGTCATTTGGGTATAAAGCACAGAACACAAGGCCAGTTATTTTCATATAATTGAATAACAATTAGCGCCTAATGTTCGTTCTTTCAAAGCTTCCGACTAATTTGCATGCGGTAACCCTGTGCGACCCTGAATTTAGTAGTTGCTCCTGTATTTCTTTAATAAGCCGCAAGGCAATAAATAAGAGAGTCGTATATTGTATCAATCCAAAAGATTCATAAGGTATCAGATTTGACCCAATCAGCAGCTACTTAAGAGGCGTTTGCATAATGTGTAAATTAGATGTAATAGTATTCCCGTCTATGCGCGTTTGACTTCTGAAAGTAATCTTACTTAACAATAATAACGGAATTCTCGTCTTACGTGTTTCAAGGGCATGATTTATTGTTGATGTTGGGGGGCCGCGTCTAAAACACGGGTCACTTTTGACGGGTCACTCGTTGCAGGTCATTGTTTTATCTTTTTGGAACTAACCCAAAACCCTCAATTTGGCTGACTCTAGGCCTGGGGTTAGCCACATTGAGGGTTAACTTTTGGGTTGTGTTAATTTATTGATTTCAGTTCCAGTGTCCTCAATTAGTGCTTCAGCGCTAGAACGACTAGACACTTAAATAACGTTCCTTTACTTTTCAAAAAGGTAATAAAAACAATTTCCTGCAACGAGTGACCTGTCAAAAGTGACCCGCGTTTTATTGGGGTGTCTGTTTCAGATCTTAGTATGAGACAAAATACAATCTCAAAGTTCCAAATTTGTGTTGGATCTATCCACTCTAGTCCTCAGAGATCTTCCTTCTTTTGCGCATGTCTGCGAGTTAGAAGGGGGGTGGGGGAGTGAGGGAGGACAAGAAAGAGAGAGAAAGAGAACAGGGATAGAGGCACATTAGATCCAAGGCTCTGGTGACGAGACTGGGATCTACATGTACCATTCATAAACTATCTTTGGCACCAGGGTGCTTGACATTATGCCCATGAAGTAGTTTTTGTTTTCCTCTAATAATTATATTATTATTATTATTATTATTATTATTATTATTGTTATTATAATTATTATTATCAGATCAGACACTTAATAATCCAAAAAATAACATTTATATCCTTCTGTTTGTCATTCTTGTAAATGCATTTCTCTTATTCCATGGGTGTCCAAGCTAGGACTCCGTTTTAGGCTTCAAAGCACTCCATGTGTTATGCTCTCATTAAAAATACAACTTTTTCCATCCTTGGGAAAGTAAATAACACAACTTAAAGTGCCTTTTTTACTCTAATAATCTGGTTACAGAAATGTCTCATTGGGCAAAACAATCAAGTTGTAATCTTTTTACTGATATTGGTGCTTTAAAAAAAAAAACAGCTTCCAATTTCTATGCAAAGATAGAAGTATGAAATAAATGTATACAATATTGTACAGTGCTCACATGAGAGATACATGAATGCTGGAGGGTGTAAACTGCAAATTGCAGGTCATATTTGTTTCACCATAGCTGGAACAACCCAAACCTTTACTAACTGCTAACATTTGGCCTAAAAAAATAATGTTTAAGTCTTAAGTAAGGTTATCATTTTTGTAAAGGTTTGGGTAAAACAATGACCTGTGACCCTAACCTGAAACCTACACTTTATGCCCCCACATGTATGCTCCGCTTCAAGCAAAGCCAGGCCGTGGATCCAGGCCTGAATTTTTTCTATCTTTCTGGCCCCAGTTGTTCAAAAGATGGATAACGCTATACACTGGATAAATCACTATCCATTGGATAGCGCAATTGGTTTCGCTATTACCTATCCACTGGATAGTGATTCATCCGGTGGATAGCGCTATCCATCATTTGAACAACTGGGGCCTGACTTTTATTGCCTGATTATCAGTTGCCCAAAGGAAGGGAAATTAAATCAATAAATTATTGGTGATTTGGTTCTGTACACATCAATCACACCCACTTCTATCCAAGGGCCCTAACTTACTATACGGCCCTTGAACTCAGTTCATAAGACGTAGTTACTTAGATCTAAAATTATGACAGACCATTTTTATCAATGACAGCCAGTATTTTTCTACTATGTATGTGATTTATATGTTACATAGACCTCATGGGCTCAATAATTTTATTTAGAACAAAGATAATTTTGAACTTCACCTGTCACGTTGAGGCTTAATGACAAAACGAAATTTTCTGTGGCTGCAATCATGAAAAAGGTCTATGCAATTAAGAGCAAACCTATTGGTAGGAATTTGCTTTGCCATACCTTACTGCATTTTCTTAAAAAGAAATTCCCATCTACCTCCCAGGGTCTACTGTAAATGGGTCCACTAAATACTTTATCCTTTTTAAATTATTTTAATGATCATCCTTATGTAATTATTATACCACTAAACATTGTTCAGTGAAACTCGCAATCATGTTTCTCCTAGAGCTTGCTCAGTTTCAGCGGTTGACTCATATGAAGGTTTGCTAGGCAGCATCGGATAATCAACATGAGATGTCGATGCCACGTTGCTGGGCTGCACAGCAATCAGTTTAGATGAGGATAAAGAAAGGAATCCTAAAATTAATAAAGAAAAAGAGGGGGAAAAAATTAGTTTAAACTTCTTAAGCAGTCAAAAACTTCCCTCCATTAATCCATTGACACCTGGGAGTTGGACTTACAGTAGCAGACTGATTTTACTCTGGCTAAAGCCAGACGATTCTGGGGGTGTCCTCGTGCATTTGAGGTGTCAATGGGTTAAGACTGAATGGATTTGTGTTTTGGTAGTTCAGAATTTACACGTAATCCCACCACCCTTTTATTTTCAATGCTGAATGTTTGTTAGTGAATGAACCACATTGTTGCCATGAAGGGGTGTGGTTCCAACTCACAAAGTTTCCCTTGACAAAATGAGTAAAGAGTTTTCCTATTTTTCAGAACTTTTGAACCATTCCATCAGCAGCCCCCCCCCCCCCCCCCCCAGACACTTTACTCTCACAGTGCCTCTCTCCACCCAGGTGTATAAATGGGTACCGGCGAATGCTGGGGGGTAACCCTGTGATGGACTAGCATCCCATCCAGGGGGGAGTAGAAATACTCCTAGTTGCTTCATGCTACGGAAACCGGAGATAAGTGCCAGCCTGATGGGCCTTCCTAGGCTCGTAACAGAGACTTTACCCCCCCCCCCCCCCCCACACACACACACACACACACTCAACACAATATTGTTTCCAAAGAAGTGCAAATAACCTACATAGCTGTGTCTCAACAATGTTTCTGGGAGAGGGAAGGGAAGCCAAAATAATATGATTTTAGACAAGGGCAAGGAAGCTGTTTGTCCAGGTTCAAATCCCCTACAAACCTTTCTAGATTTCTTTACTCATCTGATGCTGAAGAGTTCAACCAGTACAAGCAAACCTTACATA
Source organism: Montipora capitata (assembly GCA_949126865.1). Lineage (NCBI taxonomy): Eukaryota > Metazoa > Cnidaria > Anthozoa > Scleractinia > Acroporidae > Montipora > Montipora capitata. The sequence continues at coordinate 28,371,749 of OX421457.1, read as the reverse complement.
AAAATCTTTTGTGTGCTACGTACAAATCCATCACAAGAGACATACCAGGGAATAAGTCAGCATTAGTGAGCAACAACTGTTCATCAGATTCTTCCTGTTTCCTTTCTGATGTGATGTAATACACACCAACAAATGACAAAACACATCTGCAACAAAAGTGGTTTAAATGAAAGATAAATTGAGCATATTTTTCTTCTACTCTCCCAAATTTATAATACATCTTTTGGCTGATAGCCAATGTACACTTACCCAAAGAGAAACATAAATATTTCTAGGAATGTAAGCCCATAGAATTCTCTATATAAAACAATACCTGAAAAAGGAAAATGAGACATTTTGAATCATTTGTCTTACTATTACAAGTTCTAAATGTTTTCCCCAACAGAACCATAAATTATGCATTCATGTAGTCATGTACCATACTACATGTATATACTTTGCATAAGGAAAAAAAAAAGAAAACAGATCCATTAAAAAGAGTTTTATTTTAGAAAACGCAAAAATTCCTACTACGGCTCCTTTAATTAAGACAGATTCCATGGCAATTATGCCATGGAGAAGAGGTGTTCACGGGGGAGAAGTTATAATATCAGTTTAAGAGTAAATGTAGGGAACATCTGTTGTACAAAACAGGAAACATTGTAGTGGCAGTTTGTGGAAATGTCCACAAGACACTCGAGATTAGCACATTTTACATTGACCTTGACTCTGCGAACGAATCCTTTCTTGTCTGTACATGTAATTTCCCCGGTCTTTGAGTGAAAGTGACCTTGACTTAAGAAATAAAACAAACTTACTGCTTTTCTCATGTAAAGCTAATGCTAAACTACAGTACATCAGAAATGAAATCTAATCAAAACATTAACTTGGTCACTGAGCAATAAATGGAATACTTAATTAATGTGGATTGGAAACAAACCCCACCCTATGTGTACATGCATGTACATGTATGTCAATGTCTATTTAACAAATAGATTCCATGTTGCCGTGCGTCTGTTCAGTAATAGATCACAGATGACATCAAAATGTGGTAAGAACAAAAAAGTGGCACACGAGGCAATAGCCGAGTGTGTCACTGATGTTCTTACCACATTTTGACGTCTTCTGTGATCTATTACTGAACAGACCCACGGCAACATGGAATCTATTTGTTTTATATAATAAAGAATTAAACTTTATTCGCATAAAAGCTGATGGTCACGTCAATCGTGCATCTGTCCTCTAATAGATCATAGGCAAGACCCAATCAAAATCCCTGAATAACTTGGGTCATTATATAATTATAATTAACAATTATTCGCCGAAGGCGAAGTGATTATCGGTGAATATTCACCGAGACGAAGTCGAGGTGAATATTCACCGATAATCACTGAGCCTGAGGCGAATAATTGTTTTAGTATAAATACACAGGTGATTATTTCAAAAAAGGGAGAAAAAAAAAAACATTTCAACAAGAAATCATCTTCACGTACAGTGGCAAAACGACTACTGGCAGCCATTTTGTCCGTCGAGGTGATTATCGGCTGATAATCCGAGATAGCGAGCAAATGAGAGCGCGCGATTTTCTATAATCACCTGTGTATTTATACTAAAGTCAAATAAAGTTCCAAAGTGTACACTGTACCAGAATATCAATAACTGACAACAGAGACTTATTGATTCATAAACTTAAAATGAATCATATCGCCCATACTTACCACTTATAATGGCACTAATTGTGAACAAAACAAAATTTGTAGGAACAACAACAGTTGCATCAAATGACTGCATTGCTCGATTAAGAAATCTGCAAGAGAGTGAAAAATCATTTCTTAATCTATTGTGCTTATGGCAGATGCTGTCTTTTTATAGGGTAACTCTTGTAGAGTAACAATTTTTTGTCAGATGAGAGGACCAGAGCTGTACTTGTGCTATCTACTATGATGTACAAGATCGTTCTATCTTTTAAGCCTTTGGGTGAAATTCAATTTAAAGTGTGACCATTCAAATAAAACTACTGTACAAGTACAAACACTTAGCAGTAATAACTCCTACAGTATGGTCATGATGTGCATACAACCGTACATATTTTTGCAGTCAAAGTTGTACATGTATCTGACTGTGAAAGCTATTGTGATAACTCTCTTTTTGTACATAATTTTAAGAAGAAGAGAAATCAATTGGTTTTTTTGAAGCTTGAGAATGAACCCTTAATGCATAACTTACTTGACTTGAGCTATAGCAGTGGTGATCATGACAATCAACATTACATAAAAGAGGGGGTGCCCCAATTGACTGTTTCCACTCAACGTTATGTTAACCATTGAAGACACAGCCTTAGCAGAGATAACTGTTAGGGAACCTGAAGGAAGAATCAAAATGAGAATTACATGCAGTGTGCTGATTACAACAATAATGTTATCAATAAATACAGTGGAACCCCCATTAAGGGAACCGGTCAAAACTACTATACTCGAACAGGACCCACCTATGGGGTAGGGGGGTTCTCAAAGACACCACCTATCTTCGAACTTATCACATGAGCATTACCGACAACATTTTATAGGCTTTTAAATTTGAGTTGACACAGGTATATTCAGCTAGGAAGAGTCGGCATTACCAGACAAAAAAAGAAATGTGAGGTTTGAATCTCACTGTAATCTTTCACTGCCGGATAGAGGGGTGGCTATGCAATATAGACACCATCTTTTGATGTTAAGCAAGGGGGGTGCAGACGACACCACCATCTATTTTGTGGTTTGGTGGGTCCTGTTCGAGTGTAGAAGTTTTGACCACTTCCCTAAGCAGACACCTGTTAAGTGGCCATGCTCTATTAAGCGGCCGGTAATCAAAGTCCCGAAATAATAATATTGCAGAATGATAATTTTATTGTAAATCAAACCTCCATTAACCCATTGATCCCTGAGAGTAAGACTTTACTCTGTCTAATGCCAGACAATTTTACTCATCAACGGGGGATATCCTAGGGCATTTGAGGTGCGAAAGGGCTAAGCAGCCACCTCCATTAAGCACCCGCAGCCACCTTTTAGCTGTCCCGATGATAGTTCTCCTATTGCTTTCACCTCTATTAAGCGGCCACCAAGAGTTTAACCCTTTCAGCCCCGAGAGTGCCAAATGGCACTTATAGATTTTAATCTGTCTAACGCCAGACGATTTTACTCGTCAATGGGGAACCCCTCGGGGCTGAAAGGGTTAATACACTTAGTTTGGCTTTTCAGCGACAGACTTCCTTGCAAATTTGGACCCAATTTTTGCAGATGGTTTCCAAACATCTACTGCAGAACCTCGAGGTCCCCACTTACATCCAGAAATTAAATGCACCTAATTAGATGCACGTCCAATTTTGACATCCGACACGAAGTGTCCCTTTAAGTCTAGGCAATTGGTCCCATGATTTATGAGTCAAATGGTCAATGAGTCATGAGTCATGAGTCAATGAGACTCACAGTCAATATAGCAATAATTTATTGATTAAGCATAAGCCCTTGTTTCAGTGATTAGGCTTAAGCACTGTCTAAAATTTTACCTTTCATTTTATGGGTTAGGGTAACTGCAATAACTCATTGACTCATTGACTCATGACTCATAAATACTTGATACTCCAGAAGCTTAACTGATGAAAAAGGGAGACCACGGATTAGGGGTCAGGGATTTACTGTTTAGCACAATCAATCAAAATTTGAAAAAGGAATATGGGTTCAAAAATTCAGAAACTTAAAACAAAATAAGGTGGGTGAAATTGTTACTTTCACAATGACTACAAAGGGTCTAAAACAAAGGTCACGGGTCAAAGGTCAGTGTACATGTCACTGTGATATACTGTGCAAAGCAAAACAAAGGAAATGATACAACTCTCACTTTAAACCCCTGAAATGAATGAGAAAAGGTCAAGAAAACATTACCTAATAATGCCACAAGGAGAAGGAATATAACCACATTTTCCAGGTCATAGCGCCATTGAACAAACATCAAAGTGCAAAATATTATAATTTCTAGAATCTGCAAATAAATCAAAGATATGGTAAATTTTTTTAAATGGAAGTTTTAACTTTTCTACTTTATTGTATGTAATCTTGGATGAAAAAGCAGACAAAAAAACATACTACATAGACCAGGAAAGGCCATTGACGTAAATAAACTGCCAATTCTCTTCCAGTTAATTCTGATGTTTCCTGACAATAGCAAAGAATAATAAAATAATTAATATAATACATGTAATATAGATGCTGCTTTAAAATATATTTTTACAATGCAATTGTACTGACAACCAGAAAGTGTGAAGTGTCAGACTAATCACTGGGCAGCAGAGCTGTGGAGCCAGTTTCACATGGTATTTCACATTTCTGTGAAATGAGATGTGAATATAACCATGTGCAAACTCTGTGAAATCCCAGTGAGAACTTTAGTGAAATTCACATGGTTTTCTTAGTTCTTCACAATGCTTTTCATAGGGTTGAGTTTGAGGTGTCACTGGGTTAAATTAATATACCAGAAAAAAAAAGATTGCAATTAACTCGGATAGTACACTGTAGGATAAGGGGTGACCAGAAGAAAAATATTAATTTTTGTCACAGGACAGTTTACTCGACAAGAGACAGAGTAAAATTTATATAAAGTTAGAAAAACAAAAAAGTAATCATTGATACACGGTAAACAATAAAATTTATAATTGTACCTTTGTTGAAAATGTTACAAGCAAGAAAGCACCAACAATTGCAAGGGTCACACCTGTGAAACGAAAAATATACATGTATGTGTAAGATTAACTTTCTCTAAACAGTCTTACACTAAATTATTAAGGCTCAATGGTTTATGACACTTTTAATCAGCACTGCTGCATTCTAAAAGCAGACATTTTTTGTACATTAAACAAGATTTGTTTGTAGAGCTGTTTTTATAACCAGGAATTGAACAGAGAATCACTTAATTGATCTACTGTATTATTCATATAATAATAATATTTGATGATAAACAACAGCGATAAAATAATATATCTTAATGAAAATACTAAACAAGTCAAAAATGACAACATTTTGACTTTCAACTAACATCATTATTAAGTCAAATAATGAGAGTTGGTAAGAATTTTAAAATACTACGGGTAGATGAAAACAATAGTTATTGACTAAAAATTGGTAACAGAGTATTCTTCACACTTTTATCCATTTTTAATTGACTATTATTTTTGTATCTAGTATTGAACATTCTTGCCAACTCTCATTTCTTGACTAGATAATGACATTAGTTCATATTAAGAAGTACACTGTATTATTTTTATAGCCATTGTTTATCAACAAATATTTTTAAAAGATGGCTCCTTCAATGATAATATTGTATGAACCAGAAGTCAGTCAATCAAACAATCCTTCATTCCATGGCGAATGAAAAAATACATATTAGAAAACAAGGTGGCATTAATTTGTTTAAGGCAGGAAAACTGAAGGTCCAGTGCAAGGTGAACAAAAAAATTAATATAATAATTTTATGGCAAACATGCCACTTGGAGCTCACCAAAAACATCTTGGTATCTCACTCTTTCTCTCAGAAAAACAACAGCTATAATGGCATTTGCTACAAGAGACAAGATACATACATTGTGATGGAGAAAAAACAATAAAGTGGGAACACAAAACAAGAGATCTATTCCTGTCCATAATCCTTATAACTCCATCTAGCCACTGTTATGGTTTATGGTACAGTGGTTATGTTGTGGTTCATTTTATTTTTTTCTTGGTTTATTAAACTTGTCAAACAAGTTCAATTTTGAGTTTTCTTAATAATTATTGTCTAATATTCATTATCATAATCTAAAACAAAGGAAAAATCAAAATTAAAGTACATGTAGTTTGCAAAATATGAACCAAGTAATAAATTAAATTGAACCACAACAGTTATAATTATGGCCTCCTTGCCACTAGAGATCCAACTTATTAAAGCTTTAGCCAGTTTCATCAGGGCATCTGATAAACTGTGATAAAAAAGGGTAAATTATGCAGCATCCAATGGCTGATTATAGAGCAAATTATTTCATTTTTATTTTACATGTACCCCCATGTAGCTTATTTGTAGCTCTTATTATTGGTTCTTGGGTTGAAAACTATCTTCTGCACTGCCAACATTATACACAGATCTTCTTGTGTATGGAACATTCTGATGCTGTAAATTAATACTTAAAAGATGAGCCCGCTTCATTTTGGAGGGAATACATGTAGTAGCCAATTTCACTAAAATTATTGGCTTGTGGCTTTGTTCAGATCCAAAAGTTCTTTGTTTTACTCAACAATGCAACACAAAGGAAATTTATGGTACTGAATAACAAAGGAAAATCAGACGCGCATGAATATACGCGTATGTGCGTATAAGTACGTATACGCGTATGTGCGTATAAGTATAGGCCTATATACAATGTATATGCCTATACACTGCGTATGTGCTGTTAACGTATATCTGAGCGGTACTGTACACATCAATGCCATCACTGTTGGGTAATTTCCTCATAATCCCTTACACAGCTATAATGTACATGTACCTTGAAAGAATTGTGGTTTTGCTGAGGAATGAAGCAAATGTACATTGTATGGTACATACCAATGACAGTTGTGGTTCCTAGAGGTGCAACCAAAGAAGCTGGAGAGAAGCCATAAGCTGAGAAGTTTCCTATTTCTCCAAGAACCATTAATATTAGACCCACCCTGAAAATAAAATGTTTTTAATTAGAAAAGGGTCATTGTTATTACTAATACCGGTAATATTTGACCATTTCCTGTGATGATTTCCAGCTCTCAATAGGCCAAATGTGCATGTGCTAAAATTTTGCATGGCAACAGTTAATGTGCTCTGACAACTTTAACTTCAACTTTATTTCCCACTAATACAAAGAAGAAAAATACAAATGGTCACTTCCCAAAGATACAATGTAGCATTGGCTAGTTGAGGTGGGAAGCGACAGATAAAAGAAGGTCGCCATCACAGCTTGTCAAGTTTGAACAAAATAGAAGACAGTAAAATGAAAAATGAGAAGTAGCCACAAAATTTAACATACACACGTAAGTTGCAGAAAAATAAGAAACGTACTGTACAGATAGCAAAAAATACATACATGTAGATATAATATTATTCCACTACAAACAGGTGTTATTTTGATTCAATTTTATCTGGTAAAAGTGTTTCTAAAAAAATGCATCATCGTCTCATATTTTGCGCGTTCTCTTGACCAAATATGGTAAAATGGCGTAATAGTGGAAGATCACAATTACACGTATATATATTAGAAGATGGAGGTTGCTGTGTAGATATTTATGTAAAATTTCTGAACAATAATGGTAGGCAAATCAATATAAGCATCCTCAGAAGTCAAGAAAGATAGGAATATATTTACGGAATACTCTTTCAAAACGCTTACGAGGGAGCTCTCATGTGGTGTTATTTAGCAAATTCCATAGTTTTGGTCCTAATCTAGCGATAGAATCCTGCATCAAAGAGAACCTACATGTAGTATTATTATACTGTACCAGGGGATGGAAACTTGGTTGAATGCATCTGCATGTACAAAATTGGAACTGAATGCACCAAATTATAAACAAATGAGTGAAGAATAAATGAACTAGGTGGCAAGAATAAATTATCACAATCTTTAATAATTATTGGTAACATTTCATTCCACTTAAGAAAAAAATGTGTAATGGATTATTGCCATTAATGTATATTCTTTGCACATTGGCTATAATCCAACTCCTTTCAGATCATACTGAATCCAAGGTGCTAGCTATTAATATTTAATACCAAAAAATACAAACTTGAAAAAAAAAAAGAAAACATACCACCAAATTTTACTCTTTAAATAGTGTGTTTCACTTTTCTCTTCTGCTTGGCGGAGATGGGAATATTTCTGAATAAAAGAAAAACATTTAATTTAGCCAGCCTGGACAGAGCACAGAAAACAATATTACACGTATGTATTATTGAATTAGGCCCAATCTCCTCGTTCAAACACTACAATAATTATTAATAATTTATTATTAGTTATAACAGTTAACTGAGTAACCAGAACTCAAATAAAATTATGTTGAAACCAAAATAGTTACTTATTAAAAATTAAACCCCAGTGATGATAAAAAGATTTATGGTTGATAAATCATGAATTAAATATTATTTTGCATGCTGCATAAAATTAAACATGCCCCTCTTTGGAACTACTGCTGAAGATGAAATTTCAGCATGCAATATTTGGTCCTGATGGGGAAACAACAGACCTTCCATTCCTATGAGAAAAAGTTAATCTTCTTGCAATCAGATTTTAATCATAGGATTTGCATTTTTTTGCATATAATGTACCTTTAAAAACCTTCTCCGTAAGTAATTTCCACTTTACTTTATAATAAAGGATAAGAGTTCTTTAACAAAACAATGTCATTGGATAACTTAAAATTTAATACACCATGCATACATGTACATGTAATCACATTGTATTAATTTTAAAACCATCCTGCCAAACTACAGCATATTATGAAAAAAATGCACTTAAAACCAGATGCCTGAAGCAAAATAGGTTTTCTTAGGAGAAAGAAAAAGGTCTCAAGAATTTTGATAGGTAACCTTTGATTCTTTAGTTGAAATAAACTGAATTAACCCATTGTTACTCCGTCTAATGCCAGACGATTTTACTCCTCAATGGGGGGGCATCCTAGAGTGTTTGAGATGTGAATGGGTTAATTAATAATACATGTACAGTAGATCATCCCCAAAACCTCAAATGCAATGCCAAGAAACACAAAATACATGATGTAAATTCTGTTGACCTGTATATTCATAGAAACACTGATTAGCAGATTTCCTATGATTGCCAATGCAGCTCCAATAAAGATATTCTGGAAAATAGAAGAAATGAGATAAAAATCACATTAACATCACAATACAACATTTTTCTTTATACAACATTTTCCTTAAAGTAATTAACTGAAATATTTTATTTAGCCAGTGAAGTACATAAAGTTGAGGGAATAATAATTTTTAAAATGCCTTCTACATGTACATTTCCACAGTATTAGATACATAAAAGTTGCTAAGATTTGATGGAAAAAAATATTGGTACTTCCTCTGGAGAATAATCACAAGTTATCAATTATGAATATTGTTTTTATTCAATATAATTTGAAGACTGAAAACCCACATCCTTAAACTCTGTTGTCTTTCTCCAGTACTTAAAAAGGTGAAGTCTGCTTAGGAGCCAAGTGGCCCATTAGGAGAGAGCTTATCCGGGTTTCTGTAGCATGAAGCGACTAGGAGTATTTCTGATCCCCGTTGGATGGGATGCCAGTCCATCCAAGGGTTACCCCCAGCATTAAATTCGCCGTTACCCATTTATGCACCTGGGTGGAGAGAAGCACCGTGAGAGTAAAGTGTCTTGCCCAAGAATGCAACACAATGTCCTTGGCCAGGGTCCCAACCCAGACCAATCGATCCGGAGTCGAGCGCACTAACCATGAGGACACCGCGCCTCCTGTACTTATAAAAATAAAACTTACATTACAGTAATTTCCTTCTAAGCATTAAGGAAAGATTTCCAAACTACTTACATGTACTTGTAGTACTCAGCCTTCTCAAAATATTTTTGGGGAGCAGGTCATAAGGAAAGTGGAGACAGTTTGCTGCTAAAGGCACCCAAGCGAGCGCCCAAAGGGTGCAGGCTTCTAGGGGGGTCTGGGGGAATGCTCCCCTAGGGAATTTTTTAAATTTAGACACTCACCGGATGCAATTTAGTGCAATCTGGGGGATTTAAAGTGAAGAAATTTCACATATGGAATTGACACTTGCATGGAGGCTGATAAGTAATAATGGAATGTTAGTTAAATAAACATTTCATGTGTAGGTCAAACAAGATTTTTTCAAGTTTTTATAATATCTCCAGTGACTTGACGCTCGAGCTAAAAATGTGTTGTGTCTGACATTTTCTGACTGGAAGGAAACAGTCAAGCTTTCTGAGAAGGGGGCTCATTGAGCCGTTGCCGGTTTTGAGACGGCTGAGTACTGTATAATTATGGTTCCTGGACTACTACAAGTACTACTACAAATGTACCAACACTTCTATACCCCCATCATAGCCTGCAAGGCTACTACACTGTACATGTACATAACAAAATGTTTGAAGGGAATCACACTGAATCACAGATCCAAACAGTGTGACTTTTGAACTCCCAAGGTACAAGGTGAAGTTGTTCCTTTGGTACACCATGGAATTGCACTCCAATTGTTGGTTTTCACTCATGTGATCAACAGCCATGTTTTTCAACGAAACAAAAGAAAACGTTTGCATAACAATAGAGTTAAATTCCCGGAGGATTTGGAAGGGGCTCCAACATGGCCGCTGTGACGTCATGTGAAAACTGAGAATTGGCCAAAAGCCTTGAAGTATAGGTGATAACCATATCCCATATTAATGTTCGGAAAATGATAATCCGAACATTAATATAAATATATTACTGCATGTATATCAAAGAAGTACAATATTATTAAAAATTTTATCTTTTACACTTTACCAAACGATAACTATTGTATTGAATAATTTCAACAGTGAAACGCGACAAATAATTTTAATGGCCTTTCAACCTTCCATTAAACCCTAAGAAATGGGATAAAAAATAATTCCTTCAAAAAAATAATTAATGGAAACAGGTGAAAAAGTATGAAAACGATATGTTAGTTTTTCGTCAATTGTCAATTTCGCATTTAAAATACTTTCTTTTTCTAACAAGCTAGAAGAAGTCAGTTCTCCGTTAAATGTCCAACGATGCGCGGGAAACTGGCGATTTGGTGGGTTCAGGTGAATATCCTCCCAAACTTCGTGATTTCCGCCATACAAAGATAGTAATCGACATGACATTGAAACACTTCGTTTCGATCGCCTTTCGTGCTCAAACTTATTTAATGACACTACAAATAGAACAGGCAACGACCAACGATTTCACAGGATAGAGTAAACTCGAATATTTTCATGGTTAGCCGAGCTGATGAAATTTACATTGTAAGTTTTTGTACACACACAGATCTCGCGCCTTCAAAACATATTTTAAAAGACAACTGATCTGACAGATCATGTATGTTTGACCTTTTTGAAAGATCAACGATGGAGAAATCTAAACGAAACAATTTCGGTTCGTGATTTTTGTGTGCGAAATCGCTTGTGAAGGAGAATTATTACAGCTTTGAAAAGTCGAATATTTTTTCGATAGCCGCCCAAGCCTGTATACATGTCTGCTTGCTTTGAATCCTTTGAATCAGCTTACATGTAAATGACCGATCGAATCATACCACAGAGTAGACCTACATAACAGTTGATTCAAATGGTTTAGAAACACAAGGAAAGGTGTTGAGATGAATCATTCGATCATGAAAAAAAGACTAACTGTAAAAAAAATCAAGTTACCAACACACCTTTGACGAGACCGTTTGGGTGCTCGAATCTTCTCCAGCGACCATCTTTGTCTCAAGCACAACATTGGTGACTATTCGTTTCGCAATTTTTCATCGAGTAGAGAACACAAACTTGTACCAGGCACCTGTATTAAGGTGCCAATCCATGTTTTAAGACGTATCACAGTGCTAAATATTATCAAGATCGTTTGAGAATAAATACCGTGCTGCTGTCTTTTGAAAATGAAAATAGAATGCATACATTCGAATAAATTAACAAGTAATAATTATATGAAATATTTCCCATGGTTCAGTAAGTGTGCCAGGTTCCCTAGCTAGCCCTCGTGGGCCTCATTGCACCAACAATGCATGAATGGGTTGTTTCTTTATAAATCTAGAAACAGCCTTACATTGGATTATCACTTGCAAAAATCTTACCTCCTTTTTCCTTCTCCTATGAGCTAATTTATATGGAAAGCTCTTTGTCGCACTCCAAATAGGGTAAATTAAAATTTCGTTGCTGTCCTGTTCATAAAGATCAGGAAGGGTGTTTTAAGGAAGTCTACAGAATGCCAAACGGCAAATGTCGACTGTCTTCAATTCTTGCAACGTAGATCTCAAGTTATTTTTGGCTATAATGCATCGATTTCAAAACGGTGATGCCTAAGATTTGAAGCACAAAGTAACCTGAGTTTGTATCCACATTAATTTGGTTTTATCAACGAAGTTGATAATGTAAATTGGCCACCGTACAGAGATTCTAAAAGCTGACGTTTCGTGGCTTTTACTTTGGGTAAAGGAGCACAGAACGCGTCATCAGAAAAGAATGCAAAAGCGAGAAATTTACTCACAAATATTTAGTACATGGAAGTTTGGCAGTGTGGAAGTGTGCCGGAAGTGTGTGGAAGTTTGGCAGTGTGGTAGTGACCCAAACCCGAACACGAACCCTAACCCAACCCAAGCTTCCACACTGCCAGACTTCCATACTAACTTCCACACTGCCAAACTTCCACACTTCCACACTTCCACACTGCCAAACTTCCACACTTCCACACTGCCAAACTTCCACACTTCCACACTTCCACACTGCCAAACTTCCACACTTCCACACTTCCACACTTCCACACTGCCAAACTTCCACACTTCCACACTTCCACACTGCCAAACTTCCACACTTCCACACTTCCACACTGCCAAACTTCCACACTTCCACACTGCCAAACTTCCACACTTCCACACTTCCACACTGCCAAACTTCCACACTTCCACACTGCCAAACTTCCACACTTCCACACTTCCACACTTCCACACTGCCAAACTTCCACACTTCCACACTTCCACACTTCCACACTGCCAAACTTCCACACTTCCACACTTCCACACTGCCAAACTTCCACACTTCCACACTTCCACACTGCCAAACTTCCACACTTCCACACTTCCACACTGCCAAACTTCCACACTTCCACACTTCCACACTGCCAAACTTCCACACTTCCACACTTCCACACTTCCACACTGCCAAACTTCCACACTTCCACACTTCCACACTGCCAAACTTCCACACTTCCTCACTTCCACACTGCCAAACTTCCACACTTCCACACTTCCACACTGCCAAACTTCCACACTTCCACACTGCCAAACTTCCACACTTCCACACTTCCACACTGCCAAACTTCCACACTTCCACACTTCCACACTGCCAAACTTCCACACTTCTACACTTCCACACTGCCAAACTTCCACACTTCCACACTTCCACACTGCCAAACTTCCACACTTCCACACTTCCACACTGCCAAACTTCCACACTTCCACACTTCCACACTGCCAAACTTCCACACTTCCACACTTCCACACTTCCACACTGCCAAACTTCCACACTTCCACACTTCCACACTGCCAAACTTCCACACTTCCACACTTCCACACTGCCAAACTTCCACACTTCCACACTTCCACACTGCCAAACTTCCACACTTCCACACTTCCACACTGCCACACTTCCACACTTCCACACTTCCACACTTCCACACTGCCAAACTTCCACACTTCCACACTTCCACACTGCCAAACTTCCACACTTCCACACTGCCAAACTTCCACACTTCCACACTTCCACACTGCCAAACTTCCATGTCCTAATTATTTGTGAGTAAATTTCTCGCATTTGCGTTCTTTTCTGATGACGCGTTCTGTGCTCCTCTACCCGAAGTAAAAGCCCGTTTCCAGCGTTATCCCTTCGTCAGAGCGAAGGGCTAACGCTCGAAACGTCAGCTTTTAGAATCACTGTACGGTGGCCAATTTGCATAATAAACTCCGTTGATAAAACCAAAATTTTTGTATACTACTTCCCCACCGACGCAGCACCACAGTAATTACCAAATCCACTTGGGTTACGAACTGTTCCACCAAAGAGCACTGGGAGTAAACAAAACAAATAAAAAATATATCCAACCGAACCGGGGCACCATGGAAACTCGGGCAACCTTACTCTTTGCTGCTCAATGATCTTGAAGGCAGTCTTGCACATCGGGTTCCACCTACTCCTAATATCGGCCAGGTAAGAGCTACCCTTAAAAGACTACTTCACGGAAAGCCACCGGATAATCAGACGGAGTACATGCATGGTTTCATCGAGAACTCACCCCTGTTATCCATGACGTCAGTTGTGCAAAAATCCAGCAATGCAAATACTCTACATCGTACAAGCCCTACCGCATACATAGCATATACGGATACATAACTAAATTCATAGAAAATATTTAAAGAAAAATTAATTAATTCAAAAGAAACGCGGCTATAGAAAATGTTTCCCTGGATTCCCATTATAAAACCTGTTAACTCAGTAGCGCATTCCACAACTTAGCTGATTAAGTAAGGACAAAGACTTAAGACCATAACTGGTTGT
>OX421457.1:28319926-28352426 GCA_949126865.1 Montipora capitata | reverse complement strand
TTTAAGGGAAAAGTCATTTTGTCTCTCATATGGTAAGCACTGTAGTCGCGGAATACAAATTGTACGCACGCGCCCTGCTAAAGGAAACATAAACAAATGCATTCAACTTTCTTTCATCCCGGAATTTAGAGTAACTACAAGAGTTACTATCTTGAGAGACATTACATTTACAGCTAAAATACATAGCATCTATGGATACATAACTAAATTCATAGAAAATATTTAAAGAAAAAAAACTAATAATTAATTCAAAAGAAAAGCGGCTATAGAAAATGTTTCCCTTTACGTTCATTATAAAACCTGTTAACTCAGTAGCGCATTCCACAGCTTAGCTGATTAAGTAAGGACAAAGACTTAAGACCATAACTGGTTGTTCTAGGTTAATTGGGGGACAGAATGTAACCTCAACAAAGATCATGTAAAGAAAACCGGGAGTAAAACTCGGTTGTTTTTCATATGCAGTAGCAGGAAAATCATTCAAAAACAGACTTTTACACAGTACAATGAGGAAATTTTGAATGCCCTTATTGCATAGAGATACAGACTGAGTTTCACTTCAGTAATCTACAAATATAAATCTCAGTGTGCTCTTATTTACATTATACCGTTCTTTGACAAGAACAACTGACGAAAGGCTACGCAGTTTTTTCTACAAGAATAACAGCGAGAAAAGCACTAGTTGGTCGCGAATATTCTATGACAAATATTTGTTCAGAAATCAAAAGGCTACATTAATTAACAGCACACACCAGGGTTACTCCTTAGTATCTGGCTAGAAATCGTCTTCTCACTTTTTCCTCCGGCCGCGCTTCAGCCATTTGATGAGGGCCAGTCTCGTGCTTTTCAAGTTGCCTCGTTCATTTCCAAACGAATTCTGGGTAATTCTGCCATTCCATGACAAGGGAAGACCACCGGTTGTCATTTCATCGATTTTTTCATAAGTGTCGGGCCACCCAGTCCTACCAGCAAAGTACAGCATCGATTGAAGGTTTTAGCTTTCAAAACTTGCCAAAATTGTATCGCTAGGTCCTGGAATTCGTGCACAGAAAGGCCAGAGAGACAACTTCACTCGTCAACCGCCATGTTAACAAGAAAGCAGCATTTTAGGCGTCCCAGTCTGCACGAAACCATCTCTCATCACTGTCTCCAGAAGACCAGACAGACACGCACGGTTCCTACATCTACGTTTATGCCTGTACAATCAACTGAAATGTCAATTCCTTGTAAAAACCAGCATCTTCATTTGGTAAGGTACGTATCCGTTCGCAGAGCCCGAAGAACATTTGGGCATACGCTTACGGAATGTTTGAGCAAGAGAGAAAAATGCAGTACCTCCAGACGTGGCGCTGGAGCGTCGTACCAAACGAGTCATCCCGGGATTTCGGCCCGTGTGATCGCTTTAGGACGCAGTTGGCCCTTTGCTGCTTTCTGCTACCGACCTTGCCTCCCGGTACGGCATTAAGGGAGAGATATGTCGGCCCCTAAACCATATGTGACAAATCCCACGCCTACTCACAGCTCCATCAGACCGCCCTTGTCATTACAATTTAACGTAAGATTTCGATGGCTTATATATTTAAGGGAAAAGTCATTTTGTCTCTCATATGGTAAGCACTGTAGTCGCGGAATACAAATTGTACGCACGCGCCCTGCTAAAGGAAACATAAACAAATACATTCAACTTTCTTTGATCCCGGAATTCAGAGTAACTACACTGCAAGAGCTACTATCTTGGGAGACATTACATTTACAGCTAAAATACATAGCATCTATGGATACATAACTAAATTCATAGAAAATATTTAAAGAAAAAAAAAATAATTCAAAAGAAAAGCGACTATAGAAAATGTTTCCCTGGATTCTCATTATAAAACCTGTTAACTCAGTAGCGCATTCTACAACTTAGCTGATTAAGTAAGGACAAAGACTTAAGACCATAACTGGTTGTTCTAGGTTAATTGGGGGACAGAATGTAACCTCAACAAAGATCATGTAAAGAAAACGGGGAGGAAAACTCGGTTCTTTTTCGTATGCAGTAGCACGAAAATCATTCAAAGACAGACTTTTACACAGTAATAGGACAAAATTTTGAATGGGCTTATTCCATAGAGATACAGACTGAGTTTCACTTCAGTAATCTACAAATATATATCTCAGTGTTCTCTTATTTACATTTCACCGTTGTTTGACAAGAACAACTGACGAAAGGCTACGCAGTTTTTTCCACAAGAATAACAGCGAGAAAAGCACTACTTTGTCGGGAATATTCTATGACAAATATTTGTTCAGAAATCAAAAGACTACATTAATTTACAGCACACACCAGGGGTACTCCTTAGTATCTGGCTAGAAATCATCTTCTCACTTTTTCCTCCGGCCGCGCTTCAGGTATTTGATGAGGGCCAGTCTCGTGCTTCTCAAGTTGCCTCGTTCATTTCCAAACGAATTCTGGGTAATTCTGCCATTCCATGACAAGGGAAGACCACCGGTTGTCATTTCATCGATTTTTTTAGAAGTGTTGGGCCACCCAGTCCTACCAGCAAAGTACAGCATCGATTGAAGTTTTTAGCCTTCAAAACTTGCCCAAATTGTATGAGTAGGTCCTGGAATTCGTGCAGAGAAAGGCCAGGGAGACAACTTCACTCCTGAACCGCCATCTTTACAACAAAGCGTTTTAGGCGTGCCAGTCTGCAGGAAACCATCTCTCAGGCTTAAAATTGCATAAGGAGCAATCCTTGCAATACGTTTTAATAGAAACATCCCAATTGGTTGTTGATCTTTTTTTCACTGGTAAGAAACACCTTATATATCGTCTATGGTGTTCAATAGAGTTATTTTTATCATGATAGCAATGGCCTTCTAGATCTGATTTATTCAAGAGATTTGATAGTTACGTCAGGTTGCCGCTTTATTAGTCATTTGCAACATTTTTAAATGTCATTTTAGGCTAGTTCTTCCTTCCCTAAAGGAATTCTTGGATTTCACATGACGTCACGGCCGCCATGTTGGTGTCCCCAAACAATGAAATGGCGGCCATGTTGATGTCCCGATCCAATCCTCCGGGAATTGAAACCTATTATTATGCTAACGTCTTCTTTTGTTTTCGTTGAAATACACGGCTGTTGATCACGTGAGTGAAACCCACAGGCATTGCGTGCCGTCGAACAATTCATTCATACATGAAAATCCCGTCAAAGCTGAAATTCATCCAATCAGATCGTTACGATAAGCAATGCGAATTTCCATAACGAAAACAAACGGTAGAAAAGCCTGTCGGTTGAAGGTGGGCCTTTAAAATTGCCGACTGAATTGTTTGCCAAGGTGCAAGACTGAATTTCAGCTTGCTTCTGCGCTCTGTCCCCAAGCAAGCGAGCGGAAGTGCAAATAGAACAATTATTGCCGTACTCTCCCCTCCCTCCAGAAGATGTTTTTTTTCTATCCCAGAAATCATAGCTAGTTTACGCCGCCATGTTGCATGGAACAGGGGAGGATCAACTTTCGTTTACAAAATGCCGTAGCTAAAGTGGTTGACCGTGAAATTACAGAATCCAACCTGGCCTGTGGGTAGTGAAAAGGTTATCGTCCGAAATGTTTGAGAAAAATTTAACAGATCTCGTTCGCGGCATTCGTAACAACAAAAGCAACGAGGTATGTTCTTGCTTCCTCACATGAGCATATTGTGACAGTGGTACCGCTTGACACTCGACGTGGCATAATCTATTCGTCCGGTTAATTGTGCTTATGTTTTTTTAGGTGTATAAGGATTTAATTATCACATGAGCCTGAGTTACTTGGATTTGGAGCTAACTGTTTTTAACTGAATTAAAGCGAAATGAAGTTAAACGCGTACTGAATTATGTAAAATTATCTCGGCTTCGGACCCTTTCGTTCGACACTTGAACTTACGTTTGTTTTTGCGTGTAAACGATCCTATTCTATTAGCCATGTGATATTTAAATTAGGGTTAAGTTTTTGCGGTTTTTTTTTTTTTTTGATGCTTACTGTTGATATAGAGTTCCTAGGGATCGATCCTTTAAGCTAAATGGGCTATAAATCTCACTTAACTTTTACTTTAAATTTGCACCAAGGAATTGCTGGGATTTGCTACACAGTATTACATCCACCCCCATCCTCCCAAAAAAAAAGTAGAATAGATAATTCTCCTGAAATAACTCACTGGCCATTCTAAACAACAGAATTGTGTTTTGCTGTTTACTGTTTTACGTTTTTTTTTTTTTGTTTTTGGTTATTTTTCTGGGGTCTCCCATGGCAGCCTGGGTTTTGTGGAAAGAAAAGACCCTTCACCAATTCTCTTGAACTGACTCATCAGCCTTTGTAAACATGAGGGGTATATACCATATAGCCAAAATTTCTAGAATTTCTCGTACAAAATGAATAGAACAGTAATTTCTAAATTATTCATTTGAAAATTTGGAAATTCCAGTTTTGTTCCATTGGTTTTAATCAGGCATTCAGCTATACGTTCTTTGGCTGTATGTTCCTTACGGCTTGTAAAGATGAATAATGATCGAGGCATGTGAGTTGTATCATTGTAGCAAATGCTACTTGTCCTTGAACATCTTACAGGACCAGTTTGGATAATTTGCTTGTTGCCTTTGTCATGAGAAAATGGTGCATAAACTTATCAGGCAAATATATTGGAAGAGTGATCTCAAAATATTTCTGAATACTGGTAAACCCTTTCTCTTGTGGGAGTGAGACTTAAAGATTTTATTTACTCTGTTTAATGCCAGACAATTAATTATTTTTCCTCGTCAATGTGGCCGCCTCAGTGTTGAATTGGTTAACAACATGTTGGTCCACTCAAAACCTGTCCCCTTTAAATCTCTTCATAAAGCCTTTAAAAGAACATAACACCACAATGCCATTGTTGTCCAGGAAAATATTGGCGAGTAACTTTAATTTTTTGCTAACTTTGACACAGTGAAGAATGACCATAAATCCACCATTAATATTTTTTAATCTTGCTGTGAACTTTACCCCAAGTGAGCATACACCTGATTCCAAATGGCCGCCATTTTAGTACACGTATGTATTCTTTTGTTTGCTTGTAAATTACTGTAGTCCTTGTTGCCTCATTTTTAAACAAAAAAAAATGAAAAGAATATTTGACCTTGGACGAGGCATCAATGGCTAATTGCAAGCAAAACAAAAGAATACTAAAATGGTGGACATTTTGGAATAAGGTTTATGGATGAGACTAGTTTATTAATTTGGAAAATACTACCACTGAAGTTCAACTTGTGACAATTTCAGAAATTCTATCTGGGAATATTTCTTCAGTGGATCGAACTAGGAAAAACAACTGAAATAATTTTAGTTCTTTTGTGTTTGTGCCACTTATTGTGTGGTATAGTTTTTGTTTTTTTTCCTTTGGACAGTGTTTGTTTTCTTGGGCGTTGAGCCTTGTTTTCCAGGTCTTCGTTTTCCACATGCCCACACCTACTGGTACATGTAACTGTTCAATTATTGAGTTGAATCTCTAAAATGGGATTTCATTATTGTTCAACAGGCTAAGTACATTGCATCATGCCTGGATGAGATTAAACAGGAATTGAGGCAAGAAAATGCTACTGTCAAGGCCAATGCTGTTGCCAAGCTCACATATGTAAGTAGTGTACATTAGATCATGAGTATTTACTTGAACTGAGTTTGAATTGTAATCAGAATTTAGTACAGTGTTAGCACAGGGTAGCCCAAGTTTATGAATTGCTCTCAGACTGGTTATTGGTGTTTATATGCATGAAATAGAACAAAGAGTTTGTGATAACACTTGAAAAGTTACAAAAATAAAGTGCAATTTGGGGCAAAGGGTGATTTCCATGATTAAGTTTTGGATATTTTAGATATTTGTTCTTTCCTAACCTTTAGAATTGAGCGACTTTAAGTTACTGTAGTAGTACATCTGCACTGTAGCTCTAGGTACATTTCTAAGGAAATTTTGTTCGCAAAGCCTTATGCACAGAACAGAAAACTTGAAGTCCTTGTCATCATCTTACTCCATTGTAAACATCCCCATCATTTTTTGACCAAGTATAGCAGAAACAATGCAAAAGAATAAGCATTGTTATTGCTTTATTCTTCCACTTATACTCACCACTTTAGCAATCTGGTTTTCATATAATTATTTCTACACAATGTACACATTTTTACTTCCTGATATTATTTCAGTAATGATTGTAAGACGAAGGAAAGCAAAAACTTTGTTGTAGGCTGGGTTAATCTACTGTTGATTTTTTACTTCTGTCCTTTAGAAGCGGTCACAACATACACTGTACAAAGCTGTAAACTGCATTCCCACTGTGGGTGGTTAAAACTTGCTCTGAAATATTGTGTCTTTGAAACTGAAAGACCATTGTTTGTTGAGGCTACATTTACAAGTACATGTATGTTTTCATAAAGTGATAACAGTCAAATTTAAGAACTATTGAGAATAATAATAATTTACATGTATATTCGCTGGATATATAGAGGAATTTGTTATAATCCACTTCACATGGTTCAGTGTACCTGCCTCTCTACCAGAGGCAGTTATAGGAGTGCATATTAGTGGTAAAACTGAAACGAGAGCATGTTCACGAGCAAGTTTCCCGCCAGCATCGTGCTACAAGTATAATGGAGAGAATGTTGGCAGTAAAAATAGCTCAAGCCTCCTTATCTCCCCAGCACTACGAGCTGACTCCGCCGGCATGTGCTGGATGGGACAAGAACAAAGGTAGATAGAGAGCGTAAAATGGCATAACATGAAAAAACACCGAAGCTTGGGGAAGTCGCTGCGAGACTTAACCCCAACTGATACGTGCAAAGCATGTATCCCCCTAAGCGCAAACGAAAGAGATGGTAAAGAAACGCGACAGCCATACGTGGCGCAGCTGACAGTAAAACATTGTAAGGTGTGTGTGTATACGGCTTGCAGCAATCCGATGGCCATCGGCCTAGAACCTTAATTAACCAGTCTGGCAAGTCCGCGGCAGCCGCTGTAGACGCGACTAAGATGCAAAAACTGTGCCCTTTAAGTGACTGGTAGGCATGTCGAGCCGCATCCCTTTGAAGGTTACGAATGGCAGATTGAGAGTGATTCTGGCGCCACTCACTTGAGATGCCAGTCAGTCTGCTGAGTAAAGGAATCCCAGAAACATTGACAGTAAAAAATGAGTGTGACAAACTGGAAACCCCGTATAACTGAAATGTATGTACTAGGAATACTGTATCAAGGAATCTATATGATTGTGTCACTCCTTAGATGTGGCCAAAAATATGTGGAAGCATATACCTCATCCAAGGCAGCAGCACCAGACCATGACGAAAGGGCAGTATTCCGTGGTTGCCTAGGGAAAATTTATGTGATAAATACGGTTTTCACCTATACAGACTATCAAAGAAAAATAATTTCCATGTGTTAGCTGGCCCTGCTGAGATTGAGTGTTCAAGGAAGTAGTGATCAAGGAAATTAGGTTCTCTGAGACTCTTGCTGTGATGGTGGATATGACGTGCTCTAAACGGGACATTGCTATTATGCTGTGGATTGTTGGAATGTGTTGCTGGTAGGCCTGGTTGCCCTGGCAAGGTGTTGTATTCCTTTCCTTGTCATGATTCTCTGTTTCTTCCTTTCGCAGTGTTGATGCCACAGATACACTTCCGTGTTATTCCAAAGTGTTCTTGGGAGTCCCTGTCTCTCAAAGCTCAAGACTCTATTGCCACAATAAAATCAGCAGGCAAAGATCAAACACTAAAATAACAATCAAAGGGATTAAATTAAACTTCCATGGCTAACTATCAGAGGAGATAAACTCCTATGGTCACCATAAATCCAGCATGCAGTCAAAGATCAAATACTAAAGAACAATCAGAGGAACTAAACTTCCATGGCCACAATAAATTCAGCAGTCAAAAATCAAACACTAAAAATAAACAATCAGAAGAATTGAACTCCTATGGCCACAGCAGTCAAAGATCAAACACTGAAATAGCAGCAAAATGTCTAAGGCCACAACAGATTCAGCAGTCAAAGATCAAACACTAAAATAGTCAGAGGGATTAAACTTCTAAGGCCACAATAAATCCAGAAGCAAAGATCAAACACTAAAATAACAAGCAGAGGAACTAAACCTAAGGCCGCAATAAATTCAGAACTCAAAGATCAAACACTAAAATAACAATTGGAGGAATTATTTTCTATGCCCACAATAAATTTGGCAGTCAAAGATCAAACAGTATTTAAAATAACAGAATTAACTATTAGAGGGTAATGTAACATGCTATATTCTACCGTGTAGACCATGTGAGTGTTAGCCCTACTGATGGAATTGGGCCCACACAAGGACAGAGAAAAACTCTGACCAGGGTGGAAATAACAGGCAGAGGAGTTAGACTTCTAAGGCCACGATAAATTCAAAAGTCAAAGATCAAACACTTAACTGACAATCAGAGGAATTAACTCGGTTGCCCAGTGTCCTGCATCAGCAGTCCGGGGTTGTCGTTAATTCTGAATTTGGCATCTGGGAAAATGTCTTCTTGTGCTGTTGGTTCGACAAGGATAGGTGATGGTGTGGTTAGGTCCCGAAACTGGTGCTTGAGGGTTAGTGGTGAGAGCACTCGCCTCCCACCAATGTGGCCCAGGTTCGATTCCTCGACTTGGCGTCATAAGTGGGATTGAGTTTGTTGGTTCTCTACTCTGCACCGAGAGGTTTTCTCCGGGTACTCTGGTTTCCCCTCTCCTCAAAAACCAACATTTGACTTGTTGTGTTAATTGTTAATTTCACTTTACAGTGTCCCCAATTAGTGCTCCAGTGCTAAATCTAGTAGACACTTAAATAAAGTTCCTTTCCTTTCCTTTTTCCAATAAGGAGGTTTTCATGTGACTTATCACCGCCATGTTGGTGTACGAAAACAGAAGATCCCTCATTGCAGTGTAAGCTTTTTTTGTTCGTCCACCAGAAGTCGTACATTTCTCCATTGTTATTGATGTCTTGAGAGGTTGATTTAAAAAATTCTACAGGGAGCGACGAACGGCAAGGTACTGGATGGCAAGTGTTAGAGTTTTGCGTTGGCGGGAAGTTAACCACTTCATTGGACTTGATCCAAAACACGCAGAATCGATTCAAGGAAAAGGGGAGTGGGAGATCAGTTCGGCTTTGCTGCCAGTTATGGGCAGACAGAGAGCCTGAAGACGAAGAACTTCCATCGACAGTGAAGTGAATTTTCCAGATGATGATGGCGAGGGCCTGTAGCTTTCGAATTGCCACACGGACGTTTACAGTAAAATAAAGAGCTTACAGAGTGATACTTCGGACTTAACTGGAGCTTTTTATACTGAGACTAATGTCTAGGGCTAAACCAATGGTGACTAATGTACCATCTAATACAAACAACTTGTGTAGCACTCCACATGACATGAATGGGGATAATTGTTACTTTAATCCAATCCCTATGAAGGATAAAACTGTAAGCAGGCAGTATTAAAAACAAGGATAAAGGAACTCAGTTCGAATTGTTAGAATATAGGAGTCTATTCATGTCTCGTTTGTGTTGCGTGATGTTTACGAAATAAGGTGACAAACAGAGGATGACTCTAATGAGTCACGCTCCATTAACTACAATGTATGATGTTCCCTTAGCTGTCTTTTCATGCACAATGTACAGTACTTGTAGGTGTCTGCTTGCATCATGACCATTGGTAAGGAGAGAAAACCCTCAAGAAGACCCCATTGACAACTAAAATAATCAAGCGTTAGAATATAATCTACAAGTGTCACACTTACTTGGGAAAGGTTTAATTAATAACCCTTTTTCTTCTTCATGTAAGAGTGACGCTGGTAGATTCTACTCGTCAGTGAGGACAAGTACAGGGTTAAAAGGGTTAATTTTGATTGCAAAACTCAACCAATAATGATTGCAAATAACCAACATAAGCAGATGGTGAATTAAAATGGCCAATTTCACATCAGCAAGCTAAGTGCTGGAATATCAGAAATGAAAATTACTTTTCAGTTAAGAAAACAAGTCAATAAATTTAAACTTCTTTCGCACTTTTCATCAACATAGAAAATATAAATTAATTACAATTTTTTTGTTGACAAAGAAAGGATTACAAAAGAGATGTTTAGCATTTCAAAGGCATTTTCCAAAGAGGCTTCATGTTAACATCAGGTCCTCTGAAAAATGGTACATTTAATGAATCAATTGTGGTTAAGCGTTGTCTGTACTCTTATTGACAACAATAATTATTCTTCATCACACTAGTGGTCAAACTCTTGTGTGTGCTGAGTGAGTCTACAACAAATTTTGACCACTTTGATGACAAATATTGTTGTTGATAAGAGTACAGACAACGCTGAACCACATTCAATTAATTAATTTTGTTTTTTACCACAATATTCCATGCCAAAGAAAAAGTTTATTTCAGATCGTAACACAAAGAAAGAACAAGCACTGTCTATAACTTTCTTGCAATCTGATTGGTTTAGTTCCTAAAAATGAGCATTTCTGATTGGCTATTTCAGTTGTGACATGTTGATGCAAGCAGCATTCTCTAGACTCTTATTGACAATGGTATATTAGCCAATCAGATTGCAAGATTTCAAGCAGTTGTGGAAAAATATCAATTTTTTCTACAGTATGCTAAAAATGGGTCTTGAGATACAGAATTTGACTCAACCTTTGTTTTACATGTACATTGTATCACGTTGAGTGTGAATGTATGGATTTTTTTCCAGCTTCAGATGTTGGGATATGACATCAGCTGGGCAGCATTTAATATCATAGAGGTGATGAGCTCTTCAAAGTTTACTTTGAAGGTAAGAACTTACTATACATGTACTTGTAGTGGCGTTCTTAAGAGTATTCCTTTTTAGGAAGGGTTTTGAGTTGTGGCTAAATTCATGACTTTTGTTTACACTGTAGCTATATAATGTAGATCTGTAATACACTGTATATTACTGTATATTTGAAATAGTTGAGATTTTAATATTAATTTTTGTTTTGTTAAGAGTTGTATAATGTCATATTAAAGGGGCTAGGTCATGCAATTTTAGGCAATTTCAGCACTGATCGAATGGTCATAGAATTAACTAAAATATCAAAATAACTGTTCAAAACTATAGAAGAACTCTAACAAAACACAGGGAAGCCAAGAAGGGACATGGATGGACAAAACTGGAGAGGATTGAAATGGATTGAATTTGAGTAAATTTGAAAAACGTCGGCCCACCTTTTTCCAAATTTATATCAGTCTATATCAAAATGCCATTTACACAGCTGGAAAATCATTCTCAGTTGTTATGTGGCCGTGATTTTGCAAATAGAAGACTCTTGCTCTGCCAATTTGACGTTTAGAGCTCATAATTAACAAAATTAAACAAACTTACCTTAAATAGCATGACCTAGCCCCTTTAATTGGTTCCTTTTCTGGATCCTGTGAATGTTTTCATTTGCACAGCCATCTTTGTGTGGAAAGTGCCGCTGCTTTCTTCCCCATACATATGAACGTTTCAACGTTTGGCTAACGTTATTATCAAGTCAAAGAGTGAAAGATACAAAATGTTTTAATACTAAAAAGACAATAGTTGATGGAATGTTCTTTTAAACAAAGAGTTTTGCGTGAATGGTATCGGTCTGAATGTTGATACTAGGATTGCGCTCCTTGATGAAAAGCATCTCGTAGACAAGACAGTCTAATTTTCCTTGGCACTTTTTTAGAATGCGGAATTGGCTTTCTTTGAGGAGGCCTGTATCCCAATGGGCTGTCGAAAAGTGTTTACCAATCTCAGAGATCACAAATCACAAAAAATGCCAAGGAATTTGATGCTTTTCATCAAGGACCGCAATCCTAGTCTCAACACGCAGACTGATTCCATTCGCGCAAAACTCTTTGTTTAAAAGAACGTTCCATCACCTATTGTCTTTTTAGTATTTAAACATTTTTTATCTTTCACTCTTTGACTTGATAATGACGTTAGCCAAATGTCGAACTTTTAATATTCTTTTACAAAATGTTTTATCGCAATTCTTATGGCTAAATGTTTTAAAAAACCACTTCTTTTTCGAATAATAATAATAATAATAATAATAATAATAATAATAATAATAATAATAATAATAATAATAATAATAATAATATTATTATTATTATTACTGTGATTGTGATTGTTTTGTGATTGTCAATTGTTGTTGTTACTGTTACTATATTTTGTTCCAGTACAGTAATTGCCTTTATCTACAATTGAATAATACTTCAGACAGATGACTACTTGTGTCATTCCTTGTTGCAGAGAGTTGGTTATCTGGCAGCTTCACAGTCATTTCATGAAGACTTGGATATTCTAATGCTGACCACAAACATGATCAGAAAGGTACTTATTTCCTGATTCCTCTATCGTATTGTGCTTGTTTACAAGTTTGTTACTTGGTTTTTGTACCTCTGAGATACTACATACATGTTCAAGTCAGGGCTCGAAATTAACTTTTTTGCTCAGATGCCAGCTGGCGACTAATGGGAAAAATTTGATTGCCAGATCATAAATTTTGGTCGCCACCTTATTTAATATATGACTTACGTAAGAACATGATTTAAAATGTCACTTTGCATGCAAGAAAGTCATAATTATCCAACCTACTTTACGTTGAGGGTGCTGGTTGCTTTTTGAAGGTTCCATACAAATTTCAAACTCATTATGCGATGTCCGGGTTCATTCTAGTTCCGAGGTCCTTTGGTAATTTGGCTAAATCTACATTTTCAGCATTCACAGCTGACGATGGATTTAAATTTTCAATTAACCTTGTGGCTGAATCTTTGTCTTCCGGCCGCAAAAACTCCCACAACCAGCAAGAGGCGATCCCATGAAGCCACTGAAACAATATAGTGCCTAGTCAATGCAGTGATAGAAGTATTGAAGTGCATTTTGTGCTGTTAATTAACAGTGTGTGAAACTGATTTTCTTGTAGTATTTAAACATTATTTTATTGGGAAAAGAAAGGTGTTGTGTTCTAGCTACAGGTTTCGAATGATGTCAACATATACAGATTCAATTACAGAAATTGTCTGCTGTTTATCCTGGGTTATCAGACAAAACATGATTCGCCAGCTGGCAACCAGTTCTGAAAATCTAGTCGCCAGCACTCAATTTTTGGTCGCATTGGCGACCAGTGAGTCGCACTTTCGTCAGCCCTGCACGTGTTTCCTTGGCTCACAATAATACATTGTTACTGTTAATACCATTTTTAGGATCTGTGTAGCATGAACATGTATGATGCTGGGGTTTCATTATCTGGATTTTCCTGTTTTGTGACACCGGACTTGGCCAGAGATTTGGCCAATGATGTGATGTCATTGGTAGGTTGCTCTGAACACACAATAATAATAATATCATGTCGTGAATAAGCTTAGTTAATGTCATAATCAAGTGTAGTATGATTATTCGTTCGGGTGAGTGTAGTCCTGAGAAGGACTGTTTACATGTAGATGACATTGACTGAAGACGACTTCTGATTAGGTTGTCAAAACATCAGTCAATGTTGTTCTAAACAGTTCCTCTCAAGTCTACACCCACTTGGTTATTATAATGACTCCTGGGTTCAAACCGTTTACTAGTAAGGTGCTGTTCATTAGGAAATGGCATGGATCACTTACCATGCAGCTGGACATGAAAGAATGGTAAAAAAACTCTGTTTTCACAAGGGTTTAAAATAAAATTTTAGTAGGCGGCAAAACCTGAGGAGTAGGTGGAGAATGGACAACGCACACCGAAGGTGGGGTTTCCGAGGGCTGAAGGCATGAGCTTGTTGTGGGATCCAGGGTCTCTTAATATGCATTTCCTGCATTCTGGAGCACAAATTAGTGTATTTCAACACAACACTAATATCATTAAATTTTGGCTTCTTTGTTCAGAGAGAGTACATAAATAATCAAGATTTTTGAATTTCAGTTGACGGCAAGAGGTTAAAATGGTGTGACATAACCCCTTTAAGGCTGTACAGCTGCGTGTAATGTATTTAATGTAGTGACTGAAAAGAGTTTTTGGGAATGTCGTCTTTCCACGCTTGAAATGTAGTCAGCAAATCAGGCAGCTTACACCAACATGACGAGCTTATGGTAACTGAAGAATGTTATGCAAAGTACCTGAAGGACGATTCAATCGCCCGTCAGTTAATATTAACCGTGGAATATCGCTGTGAGTTGACACCTTGGGGAATCTTAAAAATGAGGCGAGGTGTCATTTCTTTTGGGAAGATGCGACAACTAGTGGACAGATGCATCGCAATTACAGGGTGAAATATTGGCCCTTTAACAACATGCGAATGTTTTTTCTTTTGCCAATGTGTATCGCTTAAAAATTATAAACCTATTCTCTCTGTTTCGCTTTTGTAGGTTGTTTCACATGTGAAGCGTAACAGTGCTCAATAAAATAAGCCATGTGCACAGATTTTAGCATCTATTTTTTTTTTTTTCCAAAGTGGGCTGTCAATAAATTTGAAAGTAGAAGGCTTATTATTAGAAGTAGGCGGAAGTGAGAGTGAGCTTGACTCACTTGACTGAGGATGGAAAAGCTTTTTTTCTTTGACGCGGATGCCATGTTGTTTCATCAGGTTAAGCAAAAGACTGGGAATTACTATGCAGTTAAATGTTCCAGACATTCCACACCGTTTTCACGAACAATCGAGCATGAGCAGTTTTGTTGTGATAAAATATGCTGTCAATTCCACTCAAAATGGGAGAAGAATGTTGTAAAAGTTTCTTCAAGGATAATTTAACAAGTGTAAGATTTTTGTTCTTCACTGGTGGTAAAATGAAATGAAAGTAGCCAGCTGAAGATGGCTTACTAGCCGGCAGTTTTGGCCGGGTTACCGTCCCTTATTGACAGCCCTGCATCATGAATGAATTAAGCTGCAATACTTTACATGGTTTAAAAACATTGAATTTGATTCAGCTCAGCTGTATAGTTTGATATGTGTATTTGAAATATACCTCAGGTTTCCACTGAAATTTTTTATTCAGTCCACTTTTGTGGGTTGGGTTTTGGTTTGCATAATGTTTTTTTTTTGTAATTAGAAGACTCATATCAAACATGTAGTTTGAATAATTACTTTGAATTTTTTCCTAGTCTTTAAAGGCCCAATAGAAGAAACAATGAACACTTTATTTCACCGTTAATTATTGTATTTATGTACTGCTAGGCTCTTTGAGGAAATTTAATGGTCCAAACAGTAAAATGTTGGTTTATGTTGAAGGCAAACTTTCACTAAGTTTCATTTAGGTTATGCAGTAGCTTTGTTATTGCCATCTGTGTTATTAATAAATTTCTCCCTTCTTTGTTTATTTTTTCAGCTTGTATCAACTAAACCTTACATCAGAAAGAGGGCTGTCTTATTAATGTACAAAATATTTCTCAAGGTATATGTAATGTAATATTAATTTTCACATTCCTATAGATTGTTGACAACTTAATTTAGTTTCTCTTCAAAATATGATACTGTTTTGACCCCTTTTTATGAAAATTAATCTTATTGTTCCTTTGTTGTTCTTTATTATTGTATAGTTTCCTGAAGCTCTAAGACCTGCATTTCCAAGACTGAAAGAAAAGCTTGAAGATGCTGAGCCTGGTAAAAATAGTTTGTCCAGATCATTCGTATATTTTAATTTAAAGAAATAAAAGAGAAAAAGAAAAAAAAAGATCCTATAATGGAATATTTCAGAAGCTGGATATGTTGTGGTTCAAGTTTTTGCTTTTTGCTGGATATGTTGTGGTTCAAGTTTTTCTTGGTTCAAACCACTTTTTCCTTTGTCTAGTATTCATGATCATAATGTGAAACAAAGGAAAATCAAAATTGAATTAGTTTAAAACATTTTGGAACCAGGAAAAAAATGAACTGCAACATTATTCATTGAGGGAGAGAGATCTTAAATGTAGTTCCTGGATTGACTTACGAAGCAGCTCATCCCACCACCATTAACAAGAACTTTTGTTTTTTGTGCATTGTCTGTTTACATGAAACAAGTTGTACTTTTTCCTAATGCCAGGATCTTTTTAATCATAGGATTTATCTAAATGTACCTGATAAAGAGTGTAAGACGATCCTACATGTAGTAGCATGCAAACTATGTGTGCTTTCACCTACTACATGTAAGAAGATGATCGTGGCACCAGGGTGGGGAGAGAGGGGCCAAAAAAACATGGTGACAGAAGGGATTTTTTGTTGGTTCCACTGACATTCTTCTGTGGTCAAGTTGCTATGTTGAGAATCAGCTTTTAGGACATTCACTTGATTAATTCTCAGAACTATTTGACTATTTATTTGTCCCCATTAGTGAACTTTTATTTTGCGTGCAGCTTTCCTTTTCCCCTTTATTTAATACTACTGTATCTACAGCACCGTGCAAAAGTAAGTTGACAGTCTCTTTCGAGTCTCAATTCTCGACTCCATCCTCAATCCTTGATTCTCGGGAGGATTGAGGATCTTGGATCGTGGAACGACAATCGATGATCTTGCAAAAGGAGTAACATCATGGAACACGATTTGTGTCAGGTTTTCGTAGACGTTCCCTCCTCCCATTTTTCTTTCGGGGGGAGGGTACGGCTACACATAGGCCATTTAAAATACAATGATTTCCTGTACTCAGAGTGCAATAAAAGTAACTCTCGGTAAAATTAAAAGCTTTTTGTAAATCATTATTATTTTTGTGCAAATTGAAATAAAAATTTACTTAAATTGACATGAATGAGCATGACCAGTATTTACAGTAATTCTCTGGCTTTTTCTTAATCCTAGGGGTCCAATCTGCTGCTGTAAATGTGATTTGTGAGTTGGCTCGCAAAAACCCAAAGAACTACCTTTCCCTGGCCCCTCTTTTTTTCAAACTGATGACAAGTTCCACCAACAACTGGATGTTAATCAAAATAATTAAGCTAGTAAGTACACGGGCTGTTCATTGCAATCTCTGGGTCTGGCTGTTGAAACATCATTTTAATCATCTTTATTTGACTTTTTTTTAGTTTGGAGCCCTTTGTCCTCTAGAACCAAGGTTAGGAAAGAAATTATTGGAACCATTGACAAATCTGATACACAGGTAATTTTCCTGTCTTAGTTGTTTGATGAACAATTATTGTGAAGGTACAGTACCGCCTGGAAGTATTGACCCCTCAGGACGAGGCAATACCTCGTCTTTGCCGCGGGTGGTGGTCGCGCGCCACCAAGGTATGCAAATTTTTTCCCTCGGTAAAACCGAGGTGCAATTTGCCGCAGGAAATTTGCCGCGAGAGGAAAGACGAGGCTTGCCGCGGGAAAGAACAATGATCCGCTGCACTTGTGAAATAAGCGGAAGACTGTCAAGTTAATAGATCTTATGGTGTGAAGAATCGATTCTTAACGCAAGAAATCGTAATCAAAATGAGAAAGTGCGCGATTTCCGTAAGGACTCAAATTTTATTATCTTAACATAATGTAAATCCGAAGACTTCTTTACTGTAAAGATACAAAGATACTGTTATTAACTACAGTGTAAGCGACAGCTGTGTTATCCAACCAACGAAACACTCGTTGTTATCCAAGCTGTAATACTGTATGTGTGCGTGAGAAATTTGTTTGGTTTCGAAAAAGGTTCGATTGTATCTGTTTTCGTCCAAGGCTGACCTTATTTTATTTGGAGACTTGAATTCAAACGTGTGCGATTGTCTTCGTTTTATCATCGCCATTTTGGTGAAAGGCAAGTACGGTATTCCTTCCACATATTATTGTGAAACTTGTCAAATTTCAATTTTAATGGATACATTCTTGCGAGGCAATCGGAGCCTTTGTCGGTACTACTTTGAGACTTGACGTACCGACGAATAATTTAAGAATGGTTTCTTTTTTCATCTCTTTCATCAGCAATAAATTGTTATGTGTAATCATAGCAATTTCAGCATGTTGACTGCACATGGAAAACAAATCTAGTAATAGACTGTGATTAGTGGAGAAATGAAGTCTCTAAATTATCTGAACGCTCATCGTTTGCATACGAATTATAAAGACGCAAAACCAGCAAGCGAAACAAACTTGGGAAATTTTGAAATTTCGCCTAAAGAACGACATAATTCTTAACTTGACAAAGTCTGATGTTCGAACCATATTTGTCCCCGTGCTCACGTTACGCTTTCACGAGTAACTCTGTTGGCAGCCGGCCGTCACTCGTGATGAATTTGCATAAGCCACGCCGATGTGCACCAATGATCAAATGTTAACCAGAGCACGAAAACAATCTTTTCAGTTGAGATGAAATAATTTTCTACTAGTTCAGGGGTTTGGTTTCCTTCAGTTGGAGTGTTTTTCTTTTTGTAATTTGTTACTGTTAAACAACTTGGAAAGTAATACCGCAGTAGTAAACCGGAAGAATAATATTTACATTACGCTTACTTTGAACAACGAACGGTTGGTCACGCAAGGTTTTCGAGGATATGTTGAATGTGTTTTGTAAATTCTCCGTGACCAGCAACCCGATATTTCAGTCAATTTAAAGTGAATCTGTAATAGTAACGTTTTGGACAGTGATTAGCGACGCTGTCTAGCTTGAGTAGTTTTATACCTTTCAACACGGGCATTGCAAGAGCGGGTCACCCAGACCCTGGACATGTAATATATAAGCTTACAGTTTTGTATATATGTTTTCAAAGCCCTCTCCACAGGTAACCCAGGCTCACTGTGTGCGTCACGTAGGTATTAAAATATAGAGAACATATGAGGCGAAGTTTAGGTCTGAAAATTTGCTAGAAAATGGTAATAAAAATCGATAAAACTTACCATGTGGTGAGCTGTTGTTGTCTTTAATACGTACACGAAGTTTCGGGGAAAATGGTCCCCGTTCACCTTCCTTCATAATATAGTGACAAGGTAGGAGACGGAAGCCAGCGTCGGGACTCCGATCGACCCAAAACAAGCACGATTTTTTCCGCGAAAATCAAATCCAGTCGCTAAATAAACACGCCAGGTTCGTGGAATAGGAATTTCTCTAAACCACGAATCCACTGAAGCATCTCCAGGTAGCAACGCGGAGCCACCAGACTCCGTAAAACTTGTAAGTTAACCTGCTAAAATGGCGGCCAGAAAGCGTGGTACTCACGAAGTGCCCAATTCAAAATGGCACTGAACTCTGGACGCCTGGTGACGAGTATAATAAGTTCTGGAGGGAGGGGAGTCCCAAATTGCTAAAAACAAAACTCACTGAGCAATCTGGGACTCCCCTCCCTCGAGGCAGACTTATTATGCTCGTCACCAGGCGTCTAGAGTTCAGTGCCATTTTGAATTGGGCACTTCGTGAGTACCACGCTTTCTGGCCGCCATTTTAGCAGGTTAACTTACAAGTTTTACGGAGTCTGGTGGCTCCGCGTTGCTACCTGGAGATGCTTCAGTGGATTCATGGTTTAGAGAAATTCCTATTCCACGAACCTGGCGTGTTTATTTAGCGACTGGATTTGATTTTCGCGGAAAAAATTGTGCTGGGTCGATCGGAGTCCCGACGCTGGCTTCCGTCTCCTACCTTGTCACTATATTATGAAGGAATGTGAACGGGGACCATTTTCCCCGAAACTTCGTGTACGTATTAAAGACAACAACAGCTCACCACATGGTAAGTTTTATCGATTTTTATTACCATTTTCTAGCAAATTTTCAGACCTAAACTTCGCCTCATATGTTCTCTATATTTTAATACCTACGTGACGCACACAGTGAGCCTGGGTTACCTGTGCCCTCTCCGGCTGCAGGATATCGAGATAATAAATGTATGTTCTGAGCGCTGAGCTGCAAAAAACAAGCGGACATATTTTCCCATAAACTGAAATGAATAAAACTTAAAAATGTGATGACGGCGAAGTCCCCGCAAGTGGGACAAGCGTCCACGAAATCGACTCGTCGAACCTTCGAATGAACAGTCCACAAGAAGTCTTCGAAATAATCACTGCAATCAAAATATGTCTCAAAGAAAGTTTCAAATGTGGTCGGAAGATTCTGGCTACGGATATTCTATTCGCATGTAAAAGGCAAGGAAAGGCAACCAAGGTACATGATTATCGGCTATGATCCTCTATGATGTTCGCAATTTTCAATCGAAACTTGTTCAGTTCCTGTTCTTCGGTGGGATTTCAACATTATAATCTGGCTTAACGAAACACAAAGTCAACGGAAACCATTTACAACTCTACCGCGGAATTTTAATTACCGAGGGTTTACCTCGGTTGGCTTTTCCGCGGCAACTTTGGAGCCTAGCCGTAAATTTCCCTCGGCAGAAAAGCGGCCTACCGCGGAAATACCGAGGGAAAGTCGCGACAGGGTGACGCGGCAATGACGCGGTAAAGGGGTCAATACTTCCAGGCGGTACTGTAGTCTTGTTTGATCTGTGGCCTTGAATTAGGGACTTCGTTACATACGACATACAAGGAGTTTTGCATTTTACTTTGTCTACAAGGTATTCAAAGGGCTGATGTCATTATAATCTACATGTATAGTGCACAATTTTTGGCTGGCGTTATTAGATTTTCCCAATTTATACTTTCCTGAGTTTTGTGAGCATTCCTCTATAGATGTATGCAGTTTAAAGTGATGTTTGAAAAATAAATTATGCTTTAAGACTTTCGGTGTATTGTTAAGAACGGTGCCTACTAATTAACAATATTTTTGCCCCGGTGTGTGATTATGCAGGAAATGTAGATCTTAACAAGTGTTATTAAAATCCAAAAAGGAAATTGGGGGTAACCACGCATTTTTCAAAGATAATTCATGAATAATATTGGTAAAAAGCTTTCAAATACAAAGCAATGTATGGCGTTCTTTCTCAAATTGAAACTTCATTATCTCTCAAAAATGCATGGTTACCCCCAATTTTGTTTTTGGATACCAAGAGTACTTACTAAAATCTACTTTCTCCGGATAGTTTTAAACCGCGCAAAAATATCCCTGTATTAGGAAGCATCACCGATAGGAAATCAGAGTATCACAAGATGCGCAGAATGTATGCGCAATAACAATAGTAGGCACCGTCCTTAAATACTACGAAAATCGCTGATCTGTGGAATGGGTAGGGATTGACGTGTCTCTGCCCCGCCCACTTTCGCTTGTAAATAGTTCAAATTCTTAAGAGGTATTGGCAGAACTGAGTGCATATGGAAGGCTCTATGATTGTGGAAAAGCTCTCGGAGGAGACTTGAGAATGAAGATTATACAAGACATGATGATCGATATCAGAAAAGGGGGGAGACTTCACCACAGGTTTTTGCAATTGCCAAAGAAAAGAGAGAAATTTTGAAAGCATGTTTTTCCCTTGTTGTGGTCGTTATAGTACACCTTAAGCCTGTGGGAAAGGAATTTCACCAATATGTTTAAAATGAAAATTGGCAGGGCGGAGACTCGGTAATTGGGGCCCATTCCACAGATTGGTGGTTTTCGTAATAAGTTTGATGTTCCATTGTGTTGTACTGAAAAAGGAATTCTGAAATTCTCGGCCCTTATTACGATGGTGATCTTCACATTCAACACAAGCAAGTAACTAATTAAATGCAGACAGTAAGGGAATTTAAAACTATTTTTTAGATTTATTTTAATGGAATTGTCAGGACAGAATAGGATGCAAGAAAAATTATTGGTTGATCAGTTGTCTGAGTTCTACAGCATATGACTGTGCACTAATACCAATCAAAGTCTGGAAAAGCAGCTAAAGGGATTAATAGGACTTAACCTTAAATGTTGGTGCTTGTTGATGTACGTTTTTACAACTGGAAGCCCACTCATCTACATGTAAGGGCAACATTCACACCAAATAATTTGTTATCATGATAGTCTTAGCATACATGTGTTAACAAGCACTTGTAACAAGAAATCATTTGGACTTCATTTTCCCTTTTTATTTGATTTGCAGTACTTCTGCCATGTCTCTATTATATGAATGTATAAACACTGTTGTGTCAGGTGAGGACTGGCATTCTTTTTCTAATACAGATAACGACTTGATGTAGGCACATTATAGAGGTCCTAGTAGTTGAATATGTTGTCCTTAATAATCCCAAGCAGTACGTAAGCATTTGTTGAGAGAGGAAATTTCCTTGTGATTTAATGCAGGGCAAGAGTGAACCTGAACATTCACAACTTTTATGCATATAAAGTACAACACATTTAGAACTTTTAACCCCTTTGACTCCCAAACTGGCCTAAACCGGCCAGAGTTAGTATTTTACTCTGTCTAACGCCAGACGATTTTACACGTCAATGGGGAACCCACAGGAGTCAAGGGTTTATCACTCGCTGAAAAATGGGAACCCCCGAGAGTCAATGGGTTAATAAGGGCTCTGGGTAACTATGAATTTTGCATACTCTTTAGGCATTGTATTTTAATCCATTGACTCCTGGACTAAAATGAATCCTTTAAACATTTTGTTTGTACATGTATAATCAGACTCTTGTTCTCTTAAAGAATACAAAATTTTAATGTACATTTAATATTATCTCATCATTTTCTTCTTTTCCCTTCCAGGGTTACCCCAGCATACACCTTCTATTCAGGTTGGTCACATTATTTTGATATTAAATTACAGAATTTTGCTAACCTTTTTTACAAACTACAGGTGGACCTCAATTGGCTGGACTATTTACTGTGGTCCCAATGAGTCCAGACAATCAAGTTCAACTGTACCAATACATTGATACAAGATCAGTACTAATTTGTATTATTGATTTTGTTCTTTCCCTTAAGCTTTGTGTGAGCAAGCTACGGATTTTAATTGAGGACAGTGACCAAAATTGTAAGACAACAAAAAAAAAATATTATTATTATTATCATCATCATCATTATCATTATTATGCAAAGACAATGATGTGGATAAGAGGAAATTAAAGTTTCTTTCTCTATTTCTCTGCCTCAGAGGCTCCAGATCAAATAGGTGTTAAAGACATTGATGTGGACGTTGAACTTTCCAGACCTAATGTTAAATGACTTTTCTAATTTTTATTTATTTATTTATTTATTTTTTATAGAAGTCTTAAAACAGTTTTAAACCAGATAAATATCTATATTGCTTGTAAATTTATAGTTCTTACCTTTTTGAGATATTTTAAGTTTTGTAAATATTTTTATCATGGAAATAAAGTCATTAGTAATTTTAAAAATATATACATATTATTATTATTATTATTATTATTATTATTATTATTATTATTATTATTATTATTATTATTATTATTATTATGCTATCTACAAGCTATGGTAGCGAGTTAACATGCAGTGTACATGAGAATGTGATAGGAAAATAATGTTGGTGGGAGTGCTAGATGGTATGGGTCTTCACTCTATTCATTTCAGCAATTAGGAAATTAATTCTCTTTCCTATTATTTTGTTCTTGTTTTTCTGTAGTGAAATATCTTGGTCTGCTTGCTATGTCCAAAATCTTGTCTGTCAATCCTAAAGCTGTTCAGGCACACAAGTAAGACCACTGTGATGATAATCAATCATTTAACCCATCAATTGCGCCATTGATGTTGAGTATAATCGTCTGATGTTAGAGTAAAATCTATGAAGTCTCATTCCCAGGGGTCAAGAGGTTAAATTGTAACCCTCAAATTTGTGATGTGAAAACACTTCCGACAGTAAAAAGCATTTTAAAAGTTGTTTCAGGTCGATTGCAAAAAAAAAATTACAAACTTGTTCAAGGTGTTTGTGAAGAGCTGGTCGCTCTGTGGATACTTTTTTAGCCTAAAATTACTTAAAGCGCCCATGCGGAATTTTGTAATGACAATAATAACAAGTTAAAGTGGATTAAATTGTATATAATATAATTATTATGTTGACATGGTTAAAATTTTTTCTTGGTGAAAAATTTGTTCAACTAATTTGTTTTTTACTTCCTTTGTCTTATAGACATTATCATAATCTGAAACAAAGGAAAGTAAAAAACAGACTAGTCTGAAAAATTTTTAACTACAAAATATATAAAGTGTAGGTCTAAACTTGACAATTTGATCCACTTAAACTTGTTATTGTTGTTACACAGTATCCACTGGATAACTCAATGGTTTTTCTAGTGTTTACCCATGGGATAGTGATTTATGTAGTGGATAATGTTATCCACCTTTCGAACTACCGGGGTTAGATATATATACATCACTGTGATTCACAAATTTATATAATCTGTCGCAGGTCATTTGTTCCTTAGGGTAATTTGCAACCGAACTTGGTCATTTTGTTTCAACCTAGGTCAATTTGGAGTAGGTACAAAACACAGGCCATAGGTCATTGTTTTACCAATACAGATAGTATCCTTAACATTCATTAAAGCTAACCTTAAGCCTAGTTAGGCCTAAACAAAAGTTTTTAGTCCTAATGTTAGCATTTGTAAACGGTTAAAGTTGTTTCTATATTGGCAAAACAATGACCTGTGACCTGTGTTTTGTACGTGCCCTAAAATGACCTAGGTTGAAACAATGTGATCTAGGTTGAACAAAAATGACCTAGTTTGGTTGCAATTTAACCTAATAAACAAAATGACCGGCGACACACAGGGTTAGGGTTAGGGTTAGGGTTCTATCTGTCTGTGTTATTTAGAACCTGTAAACTTTATTATTAGATTGTGACTGATTTTATTTTTTTCAGGGATATTGTTCTTCAATGTTTAGATGACAAGGATGAATCCATCAGACTTAGGGCTCTGGATCTTATTGTTGGAATGGTAAATGAACCCTGTAACTTGTGTATTAATATGTAGTCATCCCAAAATATGTGTAGAGACGAATAATTTGTCTCTAAATAATAACAACAATAATAATTATTATTGTTGTTTCAGATACTGAATCAAATAATCTTATTTTTTGAAGGTTTCTAAGAAGAATATAATGGATATCATCAAGAAATTAATGGTGCATATAGACAAGGCTGACAGTCAAAGTAAGGATTTATCGTGGTCATCACTACCATTGTCGTCATTGTCTTCATCATCATCTCTCTTTATAAGTATTCATAGTATTGATATGATTATTAATCCTGTTACGGGTATGCATGATTGAATGAGCACACAATGTGCAAAAAAACCTAACCCTTCCTTGTACTTGTACATATTTATTGCCATAAATTTAACATCTTCAATTCCCACAACCTGCTCCCGTCTGACCTTGTACATTGTAGCTCAGTCGGTAGAGCAGCGAGGATCTAACCCAAAGGTCGTGGGTTCTATTCCCACCCCTGTCAGGGTTTTTCTCTGTCCTTGTGTGGGCCCAATTCCATTTAGTACTGCTAACGGTCACATGGTTTACATGGGTAGAAAACAGCACTTCACATTACCTTACAATAGTTAATTCTGTTGGAAAGCCAAAGGTCATGGAGACCCATTAACAACTCTTCCACTATTGGTAGCCAGCTCCTATATCATTATGGAGACTACCCCAAGGCTGGGAAATCCTGGCAACCCAGCCATGAGCCCCCGACACAGTGCAAAAGACAGGAATCAGTCACATTGATTAAAAAACAGTGGAAAAAGGGAGTGAAGGAGGAACGAAAACACTTTTCCTGCTATACAATCACAATGCTATGATCATGCCTTTAGTACACATGCACCCAAAGGTTCTGTAACTGGTATGTTGTAAAACTAAATCTCTTGTGTCTTTCCTTATCAGCATACTGTGATGAGCTAATTTCCAAGATCATTAAGATCTGTAGCATGAATGACTATCACTATGTTACAAATTTTGAATGGTATGTACAATGATAGTTTGTATTATTATTTTTGTATTGCTAGTGATGTTTTACATACACATGTACTGTATCTTCTTGTTGAACAACATTATAAATTTTTAGAAATACTTCAATC
Source organism: Montipora capitata (assembly GCA_949126865.1). NCBI lineage: Eukaryota > Metazoa > Cnidaria > Anthozoa > Scleractinia > Acroporidae > Montipora > Montipora capitata. The sequence goes on along the minus strand of OX421457.1, from coordinate 28,326,590 downwards.
AAATCCTCCTTACCACCTGCCCTCGCATAACCTGGAAGAAAAGCACCAGTCATACTTACATGTATAAAAACATGGACAGGAAGAAAAAGGGAAAGTACTTAATAATACAGCAAAGACAGTCTCTTTTTCCGCTTCAATGTCATAAATACTGTATGCCATTCATTTCATGATTACGAAGAATCAAGGCTGCTGACTACAACTAACACCTTGGCACTCCTTGTTGTCAACCCCATTTAAATGCCTTTACTGCATTTGTTGCAATTGCTACAATAGGATATTTGCCCTGTTGAATAAAATTTCCCACTCTCAGTGCCATCTAAGAAAAATAATTTTATTTTAAATTTGTTGTACATGTTCAATCAATGTTTTGTTTTTGATATTATTTTTTTTAACACCTCCAGGTATGTTGATGTACTGATACAGTTGACAAGAGTTGAGGCAACAAGACATGGCAAACTGTTAGCATCACAAATGATGGATGTTACTATCAGAGTAAAGGCTATTCAACCTTATGCTGTGCAGTGCTTTGTAAGTCTTTTATCAGGTGGCAGAAATTTTGCTTTAAGCTAATTTCACTGATCAAAACAAGTGTACTTCATTGAAGTGCAGTACATCTGTATCAAGCTGAGTGGAAGATGGTTGTTTGTTGAGTCCAAAGTCTTCCACTGTGTCCACTGGTCCCAAGACTGCGACACCTTCCCATGCCTGGCATCCCCCTAAAACCCAGCCATGAGCCCTTATCCATGGGGCTGTCACCTAAGGGCCAGCAACTGGAGATTTCCCCTTGCTACCATAATCATGACCCCTCCCCCACCCCTCTCCCCCTTCCCCACTTGGTTCCCTGACTACTGCAACTTAAAATCACAATAAAGGCTTGATTGGATAGTCATCCATGAGCCAGTCACAATGCGTTTTTAATAGAGCAGTTTTCAATTGAGTGTCGAAAGTAATTAGATAACTACTTTGGTTTATGATTACTTAAGCAAGGATGGCACAGTTGGTTAGTGCACGGCCTTGGTGCAAGAGGTCCTGAGTTCGATTCCTGGATCGCGAATCCTTGTTCCGACTTGTTTCCTTTCTGTGTAGCTAAGTAGCTTTAAATACCCGTAAAACGGAGCACTGATGGAGAGGGGGGAGTAAAATGAGCGCACCGTCAACCTCAGGTTTATCAGTTGAATTACTGTTGCGAGTTATCGACGTTAAATATGGTTACTTTACTTTACTTTTTTTTTCATTCAGTGATTGGTTCAAAGTTCTCGCGCCACTTTTTCAACCAATCAGAAGTGAAACCAAAACCAATCGTGGCTCATGCGTGCACATTTTCTCGCGCTTTGTGTCGGCTACGTTTTATTACTTTGAGTTTTGATTGGTGTACTGGATTGCCTCGGTCCTGCTTGATTGGCCAAAGTAATTACTTTGGTTTTGGTTTTACGACACTCATTCGAAAACTGCTCTAATACAGCTGTACATGACTGTAATTAATAAGGTGTGGAAGAGAAGAAGCATGAGGAAGGATACAAACTAACCAGAAGAACTCCTTCAATCACCCCACTGCAAGAAGCATGCTACAATAATGCAGTGTTTTACTCAACCACTGATAAATTATAAAGGTCTCAACCCCACTGTAAAGAGCTTTCTTTAATTTGCAGTTGACTTACATGTATGGATACAATCATGAAGTTGCATTCAACTGTTATTTTGTGCAAAGCAGACAGAAAATTAGTGAGAATTTTTTTTTAATTCAGTCATTGTTGCTGGACAATGGTGAGTTGATGTCAGGACCAATGGAAAAGAACAGAGTTTGTGAAGTTCTTTATGCAGCTGCTTGGATAGCAGGAGAATTTTCAGAGTAAGTTTCTAAAACCCATTGCAAAAAATGATAATTAGATTTACTAGCCTCACTTGCGGAAGGACACTGGATTTTTCCAATGTTAGTGATGCTAATCGGCAAATTAGCCCAAAAGGATTGATTGACAATTATTATTGTTCTCCATCTTATGCAAATTGTTGTCACTTTTTTGTGAAACCATTGCCACAAAACCTGCTTTTACCTTTTGGTGGAGTTTGATAGGTTGCTTGTAGAGATATTGCACATAATTTATTGGTGACCATAGAGGTGGCTGCTATAGTCAGAGAGTTAAGAGACTGTCGTACAAACAATAATTCATGTCAAACTTCTACAATAAAGCTATGTCTTATTGTTCATTCATGTTTATGAGCCTTTCCTAAAAGAATCTCCAACATGGCTACAAAATTTTTGTTTTCTCCTCTGTAATGCTGAGGATTGTACTCAATTAATTTCATCTTTACTGATCTCACTTCATTTTATTTGTTACTTACTAGGCATTTGCCAGATATCAATATCACACTGGAGGCTCTTCTGCATCCCAAAGCAACCTCGTTACCAGGCCACATCCAAGCAGTTTATGTCCAGAACATTGCCAAATTATATTCCAAATTATTATTATCCAGTCAAGGAGAGGTATGTACCGATATGTTGGTGCATGTATAAAATGCATGTGCCATGCACACAACTGTCTTATTGGCTAGTTCATTGTGTAGTATTTCTCAATATGGCATGCCCCCATAAGCTGTGCTTTTCTGCTAGATTAAATTACTAAGAATGATTTCAGATAAGTTTCTCAGTCTTTAATGTAAAGTACAGGACCTTGTTTTTTCACTCTAATACAGTTTAACAAATAATATGTGGCCCTTGTGCTTCACACTTGAGCCATGAAGCATCAGACTTTCACACACAGTGTGTTTCACAGTTACTTTGCATTGTCTATTAAATTTATAACTGTATTACTTTAATGAATCCCATAATCTTGTGTGGACCTTGGAATGGCCATATTTTCTTAGTGAACACTTCATTACCTATAAAAATACAATGTAATGTGAGCAATGTTAAAAGGTAAGAATAGTATTTTGAAGATCGCCCAGTATCTTAAATCTCTGCTTTCTTTTTTCAAGGAAGGGGATACTGACAATACGTCAGTTTGTGAAATGCTGATTGAGAAGTTACCTATCTTTGTGCAAAGTGCTGATCTAGAGGTGCAAGAAAGGGTGAGTGACAGGTGTCAATAATAATAATAATAATAATAATATAGATCTCCCAATAAAGTTTAGTGGACATATGCAGTGCATGGACTTGTCATGCAGTCAGCAACAATTACTTATTTTTGTAAGAAATAAATTATCATTAATGTACAAAAGGGACATCAATAATTTTTCTCTCAATTAATTTAATTGATCATCATAATATTACTTATTTCATGGTCCTTGTATAGTTCAAACATACATTATTGAAAGGTCTGTAAAAAGGCAGTTAAGGACTGATGGCGGCATTAATCACAAACTCTTATCTTCTGATGGTAAAAATGCCCTTGCATTAGAGCGATTTTCAAATGAGTGTCGTAAAACCAAAACCAAAGTAATTACTTTGGCCAATCAAAAAGGACGGAGACAATCCCTTAAACCAATCAAAACTGGAAGTAATTACATGTAGCCGACACAAAGCACGGGAAAATGTGCACACGCGAGCCGCAATTGGTTTTGGTTTCACTTCTGATTGGTTGAAAAACTGACGCAAGAACTTTGAACCAATCACTGAGTGAAGTAATGCAAAACCAAAGTAATTCGCTAATTACTTTCAACACTTATTATACTAAAACTATAATTATCTAGGTTGCAACACCATAAGAAAGCTAACAAAGAAACAACAAGAAAAATGAAAATACACTATAGAATTTCAAAATATATTAAATTATCCAAATGTTCATTTGGATTTACACAACTTCCTTTCAGCAGACTAATCTGATCTAAATTATTACATTTATTAGTAACAACAGTTTTATGATGATGTTGAAGGCTTAAAGGAAAGGAACTTTATTTAAGTGTCTAGTCATTCTAGCGCTGGAGCACTAATTGGGGACACTGTAAACTGAAATTACCAGTAACAATTAACTCAACTCAAGTCGAATCTTAGTTTTTGAGGAGAGGGGAAACCAGAGTACCAGAGTAGAGAACCAACAAACTCAACCCACATAAAATATTATGACACCAGATCTGGGAATTGAACCTGGGCCACATTGGTGGGAGGCGAGTGCTCTCGCCACTGTGCCATCCACCATTTTGTTTTATTTTATGTGCTTTCAATTGAAGGGTAATACAAATTATTATCTCCTTATCTATAATCATTTCATTTTGCATCCTTTCAGGCCAGTTGTGTCTTGCAGCTCATCAAGTATGTGATCAAGTTACAAGGAAAAGGTACTTTTCGTATGGGCACTTCATTCTAAAATTATATTTTCACAATAATCCATCCCCTTTTTTGAATGCAACATTGCATGACAGGAACATTTGGTGATCTTTCTTATTTTACATTACTGGTAACTTGTAAAAAAAGAATAAGTACGAAAACTCAGGAAGGTACATGCAACTTATCAACCAAAGTAAAATACAGCTGTTTCAAAGAGCACCGGTGGCTCAGTTGGTTGAGCATCGGGCTGTCATGCTGGAGGTTGTGAGTTCGAACACTCAGGATCTTAAAATAACTGAAGAGAAAGTGCTGCCTTTGTAATTTCATCGTGGGAGGCACGGTGGCCTCATGGTTAGAGCGCTCGACTCCGGATTGAGTGATCCGGGTTTGGGTCCTGGCCGAGGACATTGTGTTGTGTACTTGGGCAAGACACTTTACTCTCACGGTGCCTCTCTCCACCCAGGTGTACAAATGGGTACCGGCGAATTTAATGCTGGGGGTAACCCTGCGATGGACTAGCATCCCATCCAGGGGGGAGTAGAAATACTCCTAGTCGCTTCATGCTACAGTAACCAGAGATAAGCGCCGGCCTGATGGGCCTTCTAGGCTCGTAGCAGACTTTACCTTACCTAGACTTTACCTTGTAATTTCATCTGCAAATGGTTAGACTTTCCAGTCTTGTCAGTTGTAAGGACTATAAACCGTAGGCCCTCTCACAAATACCTTCTATGTTCATAAGTTCCTTGTGGGACGTTAAAGAACCCACACACTATTTGATAAGAGTAGGGGATGTAGTCCCCAGTATTGTGGCTGTCCTGTTCTCTCCAGCAGAAGTGGCCGGTTTGGCAGTGGTGTCTGCTAGGTGGTCTATGAGGCCACCTAGCAGAAACAGCCATAAGTAAAAAAGGGACTTTGCTGCAGGACGTAGAAGTAGATGTAAATGTAGAGGGGTTTTGACAGAAAACAAACAACTGCAAATCCTTAATTAAAAAGGATTTTATAAAATAATTAGGATAGTACATGCACTCTCATTCGTCAACAACTGTGTTTGGATGAGAGTATGGAAACACGGCTGTGACATCACATGAATTTTGATTGGTTATGTGTTGCAGACGCACGTTTTGATTGGCTGGTAGGAAATATGAATCCATATCAAGAAAATCTGTTTTCAGTCTAGAAGTAAAAAAACCAGCATTTTCCTTCATTTGTCGAATTGTCTTTGAGAAATATTATATAAAAGCAATAGAAGACTTTTTTCCATGTTTCCATAGTCTCATCTAAACACTTGGGGGAGTTGGGAGAATTCGAGACAGTTATGCAAACCCTTGACTGCGTCTCGGGTTTGCATAACTGTAGATGAGGCTATGGAAACACAGAAAACGTCATCTATTGCTTAATTAGTTGACAATTTAATGCATCATACAGTGTATAATTTTGTCAAAGTGCACAGTGCACTTTAAAGAGGACATACTGTACTTTTTGAGTGGACCTAGATATTGACAAGTAAAATTGCGTGGCATGCCTAGGAGTCCATGGGTTAATTGAATTTGTCACACACAAAAAATCTTACCTTGTCTTGCCTTTGCTTGTTCTTATTTTCTGGTCAAAATGCCTGTGAGTTATAAAATGTTGGTTTTGTAAACGAAAAAGGAATAACAAGTGACAAAACTAGATTACCCCTAGAAGCACTTTGAACAACTTGTACTGGTAATATTATGCTAAAAGGAAGAGGTCTTTTAGAAAAGGCAGATAGGAGGCTCGTTAAGGTACATTCGGTTGACCCTGACTGCCTGCTCAGTAATATTATTCCAAAGAGGAAAGAAACAAAGTATAATTCTAGGAACAGAACTGCATGTCACCTGCAAATAAAATTTGATAGGTTTAAGAATGCGTTTGTGAATAGGGTTATTTTTAAATATGATCTTTAGTTTTTTTTGGATAGTGTATTTCTTTTAGACATTTGCAAATGTAACTTAAGATGTCTTTTATCTTAAGAAGAATAAAGATTACTATTATGATTATGATGATGATGATGATGATAATGATGATGATTATTATTATTATTATTATTATTATTAATGACATTTTATTGGTTTCTCTCTCAGGTGTTGATTGCTCAGAAGAAGTAACATCACTATTTCGGGGTGAATTAAACCCAGTGGCTGCTAAAGCACAGAAGAAAGTCCAGGTGCCTGAGGGGTAAGTTGAAAAGAAGAGTCAGTTAAGGAAAACATGCCTTTAGAGGGATTTAACATCATTCCGTAGAAGAAAGTTATTCTTTAGTAATAATTTGTCCACCAGTACATGAAAATGTCAGGAAAATTAAATGAAATTCTTATGTTCGTACATGTAGATGTTATTATTATTATTATTATTATTATTATTATTATTATTATTATTATT
>OX421457.1:28307426-28314926 GCA_949126865.1 Montipora capitata | reverse complement strand
CTCACAGGAACCAGGTGACGTAATTCGGAGGACTGGGGAGAATAATTTTAACGCCGTAACCCACAACCACGCGCAGCCTTATTTTTGAATTCAACATGGCAGAGGCGAGGTTAGATCTTGTCGGTTCTACTTGAATGTTCATTCAGTAACAGGAAATGTGGTAGACACGGAATGGAAATACTGCAGGGAGTTTGGAAACAACACCTTAGGCTGCGCACGGTTGTGGGATACAGCGTTAAAATGTTTCTTCCCAGTCCTCCAAATGACGTCACCAGATCACCTGGAACAAATGAGCCCAACAAATTGTCCTGCTCCCAACTGTGTGGCTTCATAGCTCAGTTGGTAGAGCGTTGCACTGGTATCGCAGAGGGTCATGGATTTGATTCCTGTTGAAGCTGTCTGCAGGGTTCGTACGCATCTTGAAAACCCTTGAAAACCCTTGAATTTTGAGAGTGCATTTTCAAGGCCTTGAAAATCCTTGAAAATCTCTGCTCTTCATTCCTGGTCCTTGAAAGTCCTTGAATTTTTTTCTGACCCGCATTTTTAATCTTTGAAAACTTCAGTGAAAATAATCAGCCACTCAAGTCATGTCATACAAACGTACATTATTTTCACGCATGTACGTTACGGAAAATGAGGAAGAATTGTACTGTCAGACCATTTCTATGGGTAAATTCATCGACGTAAATAAAAAAGAGGTCCTTGAAATTTCAAAATTTGGCCCTTGAAAGTCCTTGAAAAGTCCTTGAATTTTTGGTCTGAAAAAGTGTGCGAACCCTGTGTCTGAATGTTTCAGGTGTCTATAAGGTGACAATTGCTTAAGGATGGTGCCTACTAATTCAAAGGTATTTTTGCCCCGACTTGTGATTATGCAGGAAAGGTAGATCTTAACAAGTGTTATTGAAATCCAAAAAGAAAATTGGGAGTAACCACGCATTTTTCAAAGATAATTCATGAACAATATTTGTAAAAAGCTTTAAATTCAAAGCAATGTATGGCGTTCTTTCTCAAATTGAAGCTCAATTATCTCTAAAGAATGCATGGTTACCCCCAATTTTCTTTTTGGATACCAAGAGTACTTACGAAGATCTACTTTATCTGCATAGTTTTAAACCGCGCAAAAATATCCCTGCATTAGTAAGCATCGGCGATAGGAAATCCGAGTATCTGGGGATGCGCAGAACATATGCGCAATAACAATAGTAAGCACCGTCCTTAAATTGTCCTGTTAAGTGCAAGGATCTCTTTAATCTTTCGTCTTTAACCTGCACCTCAAATTTACCTTTCTTTCATTAAGTGTGATGGTGAGTCGTGTCTAGATTGATTTCTTTTAGAGGTTAGAAGTATTTAAAAGTTTTATATGAGCATATCTGGTATTTTGGTACAGAGGTCGTGGATTCCAACCCTCCAACCCCTCTTTCCTTGGTCTTCTGGCATTAAAAAACTGCACATATTTCCTGGAATGATTCTTACTTGATTCATTCTGCATGCTCTTTGTGACTGAAGGAAAATAGTGCACATAACAGCTTCAGCCAAGAAACAGAGCTTAGACCTGATGTTGGAGTTTTCATTTCATTAGGTGTGGTTCTTGATAAGAAATACTCATCCAAGAAGACAAAGAGAAGGAGGAAAAGAGGTTTGAGTTTTTCTTTTGAAAGTGCAAAATTGAGTGTGATCTTCTAGAACTTTTAAGTTTATTCCTATCGACATTTAGGTTAAAGAGCGTGTGATAAATAAGCTGTTTTCAAAAGGGGAAATGTATTTTTGTTACGTGTCAAAAGAACACTTTTTGGAAATGTCCCCGGACTGTCTTATCCTTTTGTGGAATAGAATCAAAAGAATAATAATTAGACTACCAGTAGACTGTGAAGTTTATGTTGCAGTGGTAATTATGAGCAGGAAAGCTACTGGCCCAAGCTTCTCCTGGCTTCCTACTTGCAATGAAAGATTGGATAACGTGCTAGCAGGCTAAAAAATGAAGGTGCCATTTGTTTGCTGTTTCTGGTAGCTTAATGGCCACTGTCTATGACTATAAGATAAGGGTTGCCCAATACTTGCAGTTGTCCATTAGACCAAGCAGAACAAACATTGATCAGCATAAAATATCTCTCTTCAGTTTTCTTTCTGTGGAATAAGGGAAATGATCACTTTAGTTAAAGAGGTTTTCAATTGAGTGTCGAAAGTAATTAGCGAATTACTTTGGTTTTGCATTACTTCACTTATTGATTGGTTCAAAGTTCTCGCGCCGCTTTTTCAACCAATCAGTAGTGAAACCAAAACCATTGTGACTTGCGCGTTCACATTTTCCCGTGCTTTGTGTCGGCTACGTGTAATTACATCGAGTTTTGATTGGATTACTGGATTGCCTCCGTCCTTTTTGATTGGCCAAAGTAATTACTTTGGTTTTGGTTTTATGACACTTACTTGAAAACTGCTCTAAGGCATTGAGTGATTCAAAACTTGATCCCTGTTGGTACCACAGAAAACATATGCAGAACAGTGTAGAGAATGTATGATTGATATTGGGTCCTCTCCAGAGGTTGTATGTACTCCATGGACTCTCCCCTTTGTCCTCCTGTATTGTGACAGGTCGTAAAGGAAGCCAAATGGACGAGGAAGAACCAGATCTTGGAGTCTCATATGAAGTTCTCCCAGCTGGTGCAGGAGAATTACCAGAGGTAAGAACTAATAATTTTATTACTATCATTGACCAAGAGAAAACACAATGAGAGTGGGAAGGTTTGGCTAATTGAACTAACACAAGTAAATTCTTGATATCAGAGAGAGCTAAGAATATAAAATGTAAAAAATAGAAATCTTTTGTTTTGAGTGGAAGTGTGCTTAGCTTTCATGGTGGTTCACAGTCACCCCACTTTTAATAATCTGAAAGAAGCGATTTCAAACTTAACAGAAACACGATTAAAGAACCCCAACTGGCAGGAGGCAACCAGTTGGCTATTTACAAAGCATGGTAGAGTTGAATCCGGGACAACCGGAAACAAAACCAAACCAGAGGTTAGAATGGGATTTGAACCTGGGGCAACTGCATGCAAACCCAACAGCCTTTGCTGCCTAACCAATGGACCACGCCCCTCCCTATACTAACACAAAATTTGCACAAATTGTTAATTTAAGGGAGCTGATGAGTCAGATCACAATGATAACGAGGAAAAGGTTGATGGTTCCTCTGCTGATCCACACAGACTCTTAGATGTCGACCTAAGCAAGTAAGTTGTTCTCATTTGAGAAGTGGAGGTGTAGGAGCAACGTGCACTGCAGGAAGATCAACATCATGGGCTTGGTGGTCCATAGTTCAATTCTGACACCATGTGAAGTCTTCAAAGAAGAGTTAAATTATGCAAACTTAAAAGTGTGAATTTGAAGCACAGGTTATTGACGAAAAATTGAAGTCATCCTTGCACTTCTCAGGACAATTTGAAACGATTGTCTCGTAAAGACAGCACTTTTTTTAGTGCAGCCCAGCTCTTTAACAGTCTCCCTGCTCATATTAGGAACTGCGCAAATTTTAATGAACTCTGCAGGGAAACAGACTCCTTCCTTAGAAAACGATGACTACATACTATTCTTTTTTTTTTTTAATATATATGTATTTACTTATTTATTGTAATTATTTATTGCATGCTTGTTTCAAGTTTTTGTACTCTTTGCTATTATCCTTTTATCAACCATTGTACACGATATACACTAGGCACTTAATGCGTTTTATACTTTTGTATATTTCTATAATAGTGAATATCAATGTTTACTTTTATATTTGACAAGGTCCTATGTATAGTAGTTAGTACAATGTTTAGATGAAGAGTCGGCCTGGCATTTTACAAGTTTATGGCAAAGTTTCCTGGATAAAGACCGTTTTTGCTCAGAATCATCTTGTTTGTGATGTAACGATAATTTTATCAGTAAAAAAACTCCACATTACCATTTTCCAGTTTTAAACTCGGGATAAGCTAAAGATTTCCCCTAAACACCCTAAAATAACATGACATAGCCCCTTTAAGTTGCATTTAAATGGTTAAAGAGTATTGTTAGTGTGGTGTTTTTAGTCCCTATTACCTCTTCGAATTGCTTTTAAAGTAAAGCTGAAGTTAAACTCGGAGGTGGCCCTTTGAAATTTGGTAATGTTTTATAAACTGTGGTGAGATATTTACTAAATATCACCTTTTTTTTTCATTTCAGACCCTTGGAGGCACACGAAGCTCTTCCAGTTCGCCAGCATCGGGTTGTAAATGATAAGCAATCTGATGGTGTTGAAAATGAAGAGGTCAGTAAAATGATTTGAAAACACCCCTTACTGTAGAAGTGAATGCATTTTTCTTATTTTTGTCAGTACATCAGTTTATCTGGTGTGAAGGTGAATAGGCGCTTTCCAAAATCACTTCTGATTAATTTTTATTCTCTCCTCTGATGAATAGACCAAATCGGGTAACTCAAAAGAATCTCAACCCTGGGAGATTTGAATTGGTACAACATTGTGTTAGCTGATTTAGTCTATTGACTACTCTTTACAGAACAACAAAAGGCCTCCTATGTGAGACTCAAATGACATTTCATTTACAATCCTTATAGGAAACAACACCAAAGAAGCATGGCAAAGATAAAAAGCGTAGACACAGGAAAGACAGTGAGAGTAAAAAGGTAACGCTTTTTTGTCTTATTACTGCAAAATTTCTCATGACAGTCATGAAATAAGAGATGCTTCTGCTAAATATTATGTCTGTGTTGTGGGCTTTTTGCCCTGGAGAGGAAGGGAGTAATCCTTATCTATTCCAGACAGCTGTTTTCATTGGTCCTTCTTTTGTTATCATGGCTACAATCAGTGGCAAAAGTCCTGGGACACTCACCCTTTGAAATTGGTTTTCTCCCCCCCCCACCAATCCAGAACAATGATTCCAAGAGAGAACAAACATTTCCTTGTCTATTTCAACATTGATTGGGGAGACTTCTATTTTGGAGGTTTTAGTAGAATTGTGACAGTTATGCTTAGTTTCTGACGTCTGAGAGGTTTTCAGGCCATTCTGGCGTTAGCGTTCCAACTACTTTTGCCACTGATGTTAGGTGCATTGTTTCCGTTATATCGTCTGTTGTTTCATTCTCCAATCACAGACCCCTTCTGGAAAGCAGGGTCTCTCAGAGGAAGGAGAGAAGGGGATGTACGTCGAGACTTGATTAAGCACAGTCACTCGTTTAATACAATTACAGTACTGTTAGGTTAACCTAGATATCGATTTGATCACAATTAATTTTGACAAGTGAAATTGCTCTGCTGTAATTGTCACTTGTGACATTTTGTGTTCTATTCAGAAATTAATACAAAAATGATGATTTCCTTATATTTTTGTTTTCAATAGGGCAAACGTCAGCATAAATCGAATAAAGAAACAAAAGGCAAAGAAAAGAAACACAAACATCATTCTAAGAGTGAAGGTAAGTCACTGCTAGCGCAACAGTCGTTGGGAAAAACATTTGAAAACACAGAAGCCTTTTCAACGATGAAATGATATATGAAATGGATCATATGAACTGCGGATATGAAATCAAGTGAAGCTATGATCCTCGCAGTTATGATCGCAATTTTTGCAATGGCGTAAAGAAGCCTGAAAATTTCAGGACTCAAACGGGTTTGAACCCGTGACCTCGCGATACCGGTGCGACGCTCTAACCAACTGAGCTATGAAGCCACTGACGTTGGGAGCTGGTCATTTGTGGGTTCCAAAAGTTCCCGTGAAGTCCTGAATTTTTCAGGCTTCTTTACGCAATTGCAAAAATTGCGATCGTAACTGCGAGGATCATAGCTTCACTTGAAGGAATACTTGAGGAATACAAGGAATATAAGCCTTTTGTATTGAAGTATGGAAGGCCATTGTCACTATTTCAATGAAACAGCTTTGCACCAATAGTTTCATCACCCAGAATACTATCAATTCGCTCAAACTATTTTTATGTTGATCAAAGGGAATAGGGATTGAGATTTACAAAAATCAATTAACGTTTTCAGCCTTGAACCTTGTCTCGGGTTTGCATAACTGTCTCGTATTCTCCCCACTCCCCCTCGTGTTTAGATGAAGCTATGGAAACACGGAAAACGTCCTCTATTGCTTAATTATTAAATCTGCATGGTCGGTTTATTTAAATAAAAAGTCTAGCTTAGATGGTAGTTAACAATTATTTCAACTTAAAAACTTGTTGGTTTGAACTCAGAACATCTCCATGCAAATCAAACGCCCAAGCCGCTGGGCCACTCCACCTCCTGTGTGACGCAAAGTAATTTTTATGAAGATTGAAGTTTTCTCAGTTTTAGTGCAATGAATATTTTCAGAGCCTGCTGCAGAGCACAACCTTATGCTGAATGGCGAAGTCGATCATCTTGAATCTCCTAATAACGAGATAGAAGTGGAATCGCCTCAAAGTCAGACTCCAAAAAAGATTACAGAATTACAGGATTCTAAACCTTTTGTGGATACTCCAAACGATCCTCAGGTATTTTAGTTTACTCAGACTGAAAATTCTTCATACATTATTTGCAACCAACCAATTTAGGCAAGTTCACATTGCAAATCTTGTGAAAAGAATATTTCTCTTGCCTGTTTAAAGGGAGGGGGAGGCGCTGTGGCCTCATGGTTAGTGCACTCGACTCCAAATCGAGTGGTCCGGGTTTGGGTCCTGGCCGAGGACATTGTGTTGTGTTCTTGCTTCTCTCCACCCAGGTGTATAAATGGGTACTGGCGAATTTAATGTTGGGGGTAACCCTGCGATGGACTAGCATCCCATCCAGGGGGGAGTAGAAATACTCCTAGTCGCTTCATGCTACAAGAAACCGGAGATAAGCGCCGGTCTTAAGGCTCGTAACAGAGACTTTACCTTTACCTATTTAAAGGGCTTTGTTGCAGAAGATGGCTCAGGCAAGTCGTTCAATGAAGGCAAATTCATTCCTCACCAAGACTTATCATCATCAACATCATCATCGTCATCATCATCTTTTAACATCATCAATGTCGTTGTCTTCTTTTTCTAGGGTTCTATTTGCCTTTATTTTTCCAAACAATGGGTCACCAAAAAAATGGTGACATGTTCTGAGTATATATTTTTATCTTCACAATCAGATTTCTAATATGGAAATGAAAATATATGCTACGAACCTTTGCTCATTTTTTAGGAGCCTCTTCTCGAATCATTGTCTCAAAATTAGTTCTTTCTTATCATGGTTTAGGATGACATGGAATTCTGGCTTTCTCCAACTCCAGAAAAGAAAACACCACCAAAGGTGAGGGTGAGAATTATGTTGTCCTTAGAGTGGAACCCAAACGCTGTTCAAGAAGAGTTGGGGACGTAGTTCACGGTGTTGTGGTCTGGCCTTTGTGTGTAAGTGTAAAATTACAGCAGCTCCACATCAACTGCATAGCTGTCAGAATGCTTGGTTTTTTACCTTTTGTGCACTTCCCTGGGGCCCGTTTTTCGAAAGTCCCGGAACTTAACGGGCCA
>OX421457.1:28274926-28299926 GCA_949126865.1 Montipora capitata | reverse complement strand
GACCAGTATTACTGGGGACAAGTTGTGCATACAACGGGATTGGAGTGGCGCCCACCCCTCCCTGCCGAAAGTTGCGGTAGAAGCTAAAGAAAAAGGAGCTTTCGGGTTGCCTTCGATTTCGGTCGTTCTCTTGTCTTTATACCCAATAGCCCCTTTCACGGTTAGTTTTTCTCATTTGCATTACAATATAATCTAGCATGTATGTGAGGCTATTTCGGGCTATTTTGTAGTTTTAACCCGAAATTGCCTCGCATCCACGTTAGATTACATTGTAATGCAAATGAGAAAAACTAACCGTGAAAAGGGCTATTGAGATCTTTCCAAAAAACTTGGCTCCAAGATGTAGCCAACATAGGGCAATTGTTTTTAGTCCGTTTGCTTTCATTTGAAACTGGTTGCTTCTCAAAGCCCTCACTTGAGCTTTTGTTTGCTTTACAGATTCTTCAAACGAGGGACAGTTTGCTTTCACTGTAGATAGCATTGTAATGTCACAGAAGCTTCGTGGAACTCTCACCTACGTTATAAAGGTGCTACTTACATTTCTTGTCGTAGTCTTGAGTTGTAGGGGTGGGCACAGAAAAAGCAGAGGGGTGCTGTCAGGGGAGTATAAGGGAAGAGGTTGATGATAGGAGATTATGATGACGATGATGATTATAACATTTGCAGTTAAGCGAGCGCTGCACTACGGGCTAAATTCACTATTTTGAATTAAACAATGCCAGGAACCCATGACCCGGAGCCTACAGCTCCCATACTGGGCCTATGTAACGGCATTTTTACAGACCGATCTATTTTTAGACTATCTTTTCCGGAAAAAACAAAGGCAGTTCCGGTGCTTGACCCTATGACGTCAGCTTAATTTCTTGTAATTGGTCATCGGGCTCCTGTGGGAGTCTCATTCGCGGGAAATTCAATCTAAAAATAAATCGGTCTGTGAAAACGCCGTTACACGAACACAGTAGAGTTTTAGGCTCCGGGTCATGGGTTCCTGACAATGCAAATTTCGCGCCAAAATAGTAACCGTATTCAAATCGATGCGGTGTCGCTGTTTACACGACAGATGAAATCGTATCGTTTTGAAAACGCTCCACTTTTGGCACCGGTTTCGATAACAGTCTCGATCCGTGTCGTGTAAACAGAAGGTGTAACCGCATCGAAATCGATGCGGTTATAAGTGAAACCGCGTTTGTGTAAACGCTGCCTAACTTTACTCAATCGCAAGTCTTTCGCGATTATTCGATCTCCTCCGACTTCTACGATGTGGGCGAAGTATCCTAAACATAAATTGGTACGAGAGGTTTCAGAGTAAAAATAGAGAATGAAAGATTCTCTATTGCGTGCTCACGTTGCCGTCAAACCTCAAATTTGGTGGTATCACATCGTCATTATACAAAGGACCGCAAAAATATGTGATAAAACCCGTGCAGCACAATTATGAATGCTCTTTTTAACCAATGATATCATTGTTTTGTGGCGTTGTTGTTGTTGTTGCCGTCTCCGTTGTCATTTCTTAAGCTCCCTAATAATGATGATGATGACGGTAATAGGTAGCTTAAGCAACGTCTAGGGTGAGAACGAAAAATCCACAAGAAAAAACAAAGGCAATGGCTCTGCACGCCTCACACATTGCGCTTTACATGTTGGTACGTTTTTTAGCCGTTCTCGTCTTAACAACGCCTGGAAATGACCAATCCGAGGTTTTATGGACGAAGCGCGCACCTGGTGATGTTTCATCCATTTTTTTCCCAAACATCTGCCCCATTCATGCCAATTTTATTTCTGGAAAGTTGGCACACTTTTCATGCCGAACGACTTAAAATAATCGGGTGATCATCACAGTGACGCGTACCCGTGGTCATTGTCCTTGTTTAAACTCCCTTATGATGATGATGATGATGACGATGATGATGACGACAACGATGACGACAACGATGACGACAACGATGACGACGATGACGATGATGACGACGCCGATGGTGACGACGACGATAACGACAACGATGATGATGACGACGACGACGACGATGATGATGATGATGATGGTGACGACGATGATAACGACGACGATGATGATGACGACGATGATAACGACGACTATGATGCCGACGACGACGACGATGACGATGATGATGGTGACGACGCTGATGATGACGATGATGATGAGGACGACGATGACGTCAATGATGATTATGAAAACGACGATAACGTTGACAACGCTGATGATGTAACCGAGCAATTATGCTTGTGGTGTCAATGTAAAGGATACAGCGTCAGACGTGTTTTTGCAACTGTTATGAGGAACCCAAAACCGTGTGCTTCTCTACTAAGTCCCTTTCACGTTTTTTTTCTAAGGATAATGAGGGTTCTACAAGCGAAAAAATGGATTTCTCCGTCTTTTTACCCTGCTCATCATTTCTGATATCCACGCCGCTCTCAAGGTAAGCATACCAAGATTAAGACTTTCTTTTGATTTAGAGGCCGGTTTTGCTTTAGTTGTTCAGAATCTATTGCAATGACTACTCTCATTTTTGTTTCTGATTTCCGTAGCGTGGATTTCGCAAACCTTCTAGGAAGCGGGACCTTAGCAAATAAAAGCTCGATTAAGGTTTGTTGTGTGCCTTTTTTTTGGTTTTCAGTTTCACATTATGTTGCTTAATAAGACTTAAAGAGTATGTGCGTTTTGTCCGAGATTTTTTCAGTCACAAGAGTTGTTAAGGTGGCTGAACACAGTTTTCTCGCGCGCAAGGATTGCAAAAAAATAAACATGGCTTCATTTTATTTGCTTAATGCTTCCGCTATCTGTACTATTTCTCCTCATAATTGAACAAAGTGTTTTGATGGTTTTAGCCTTTTATCAGAAATGTATGTTAGAAAAGGTAACGATGCAAAGAACTCAGCAATTCGCAGATTTTTCTTTGTCATCGAAAGAACCCAGTTAAATGCAGCGCATGCGTAGTAAGTTAAAAATTTGCGATTAAATGCGGAATAGCTTTTTCGGAAATACGCCTATTTCTCTAGAACCACTCGTTAGGATTTAACGAAATTTTGGCACGAAAATATTTTAGGACGTAAGTAACTGGAGTATTGAAAAATTTGAACTATAACAAAGGAAATTTTAGATATTCCAGTGAACCTTCAGCAAGGGATAATTAAAGATGTCTGTCAAATTCTTATTAAAATAGTGTTAACTTGTGAGCATCGTTACAAGCTTTTTGCATACAAATTATAAAGAAAATCTAACGACCAGATTTTCTGCAAATAAAAAAACCTGTTTATATTTATTCATGTTGCCATGGGAACGGCATATACGTAAGCTTAACTATCAAAAAACCGAAGTTCGTGTTGTTAACTTGCTTTCTACCATTTTTGGCGACCAAAGGATCAAGGGTTTTAGAGAAAGAGGAAAATGAAACATAGGTATCGAAAACTGTGTTCAGCCACCTTAATACCCTTTGTCTCCCAGGGGTGATTAGCATGTAAATTCTCCTCACAATTTCAATAAAATGACATTTAGTCAGGTATTGAGAATTAAGATTATCCTTGCTTATAAGAGGAAAACAATACAAATACTAGGCTGCTTGCGTATAAAATAAGAGGTTTGTTTTGTTGCCTGTTTTCCGCTGAACTCATGGTGGCGGAAAGTGTTGAACGTGAGAGTCAGTTGTGGTTGGCGACGACCATAGATGAAACTGTATAAAGTGTTTACATGGACTTTTCATCCCTGAATAAAATTTCATCGCGGTGCTGAAGACTGGGATGAAATCATGACCCTTCATCCCGTGTTTAATTAACACGTTCAGCAAGCATGTAAGCAGTTGCTACGTAATGACCAGAAACTGACACGAAACTCAATCAGGCACGAATTTCGTCCCGAGATAAAACATTTTTTTTATGGCACTTTTTCCGGACAAAAAATCTGCGTTTCGCTAAAACTCAGCGAAACTTCTATGAATTCCGCTCGTTTATGTTCGGTAAAATATGCTTGTAGTCTAGGTTGAGTTGCATAATACCAAAAGGCGGCATTACTTTTTGCAGATGGCAAAACAATAGATGATGTTTTCTCACTTCCTTGTCCAAAATGTGAATTTGTCAAGTTTCAAGCGATCTCACTTTAATTTGTGCGCGCTTCAATAATTCCTTTGTTTCCGATCTCAAGAATACGGTGGCTTATTGCTGTTAAGATGTTACCTTTGATTATAAAAAATAAGACCGATCAATTTTAGAATGTTTTTGATAGGCTGCAACAGATTAAGTCTTTGGCGATCATGGTTTTTAAACTCTTTAAACACGATCGAGCACAGATCGGGAAGTTGCGCACCGACACAGCTACAGCCTTCTGTAATCGAGGCGTCTTTGGGAAGAGTATTGCAATCTGAGAATTTATCAGAATTCCGTTACAATTCAGCTAAATGAAGTCCTAGTTCCTTACATAGTCGACTGAGATTGAGATGTACGAGTCAATAATTTAAGTTTCCGTTTCGCTGCACGTGCTCGAAGAGGTGCAAAATTCCTTCCCTGGGTCCCAGTCTCGTCTATATCATGCTGACGCGGAATTTTACTCTCCCCTCTCCCCTGAAACAGCTTCCCTTACTCGCCGATAATCTTCGGATGGCTGCGAATCGACTTCGTCAACTTCCGACAAAATGTCCTTGCCGCCGCTCCAAACAATAGGGTATTGTGCATAGGTGTGATATGGAATTTGATCAGGAACAATAGGTCATTTCTTGATACGTTCGCACATTTCTTGTCGAACTTTATAACATTTGAAAGGAAAAAAAACAAAACAAAAACCCGGTTTCTTGCCGTTATTTTGTCACAGATGTATCCTTTGTTTCTTGAGTTGAAAGAAACACGCAAGGAAGCTTGATCACAGGTGGCCGCTGGAATCGATATCACTTTCGATTTTGCGATTTTCTTTGTGCATCGAAAAGTACAATAGAAATATTGAACGTAGCAAAAATCTCCCAACATGTTTTTCGCTGATGGTACCCTTTTATGTTCGCGGCACGAAATTTATGTTGCTTTTATGTCGCTAATTTTGTTGCTGATTACGTTTTTTTTTTATTCTCGATCGACACTTCCTAAAAACTTCCTTCTGCTCTTCCTAAAAACTGTGTATCAATATTTATTTACGTTTGCATCAATGTTTGTTTTGCATAAAGCAGGCTAACAAAATCCTTACCTTGCTTAGTTCGCATTTTTGAGCGTTAAAATATAATTTTCGGTGCTGTGTTCCTGATAGGAAGTCGTATATTTTGAGGTCTCCCATCCAGATACTAACCCTACCAGAGAAGGCTTCACTTGAGTGAAATTTTGTGGTGGCAAGCTGTCAGACACGCAGAGTACAAGCTTAAACTTGCTGTGAAAAAGAATTTGAAGCCAATATTTCTTGATTCCCTTCTATTTTCTTCATTCTTTCTGGGTTTAGTATTTTATCGGTAACTACATGTCTTCTCGCGGGGCTATTTACCTAAGACATCTACCATAACGCTATAATGCTTTACGAAACCAAAACAATATTGTGTACTATTAGAGCTACATGTTGCGAAAAGACAACTTGAATCTCCTGGAAAACAAAACGCAGTTCAGTTGACAGTTATCAAAAACCAAAATTTGATTTGATTTGCGTTGTTAATTTCAATTTACAGTGTCTCCGATTAGTGCTCTACGGCGCTAGAAGATTAGACACTTAAATAAAGTTCCTTTCCTTTCCTTATGGAATAAAGCACTGTGTCAAGTTTCTGCACTACCACACATACGCAATGCGTGCCTATTTTGTACTTTAATACCCCCTTGAAGGCTTGTGTGTGTATTCGAAGTAAATTTCATACAAGTGCCTTGGGATCGTAGTTGTAGTTACGTCATTTTCATTCACGTTGTCTTTGGTGCAAAGAGAGGTTCTTCTTTGTACAGAATGCATTTGTCTTTTTAGTTTTAATTGTTTTTTTATTTAACAGGCCTCAGTTGTTCAAAGCGGACCAGATAACTTTATCCGGTGGATAAGTCACCATCCGTCAGTTTCAATCGCTGCAATTATTTCAGTATTTGCACTCGTAACTGTGAATATGCACACTCTAGGCACGTATATAAGAAAATCTTGGCCGACGTTTAACGTGAAGTATATTTGTACTTTAGATAATGACTTAACAACTGGATAAAGTTAACCAACCTTTGAACTACTGGGGCCAGAATATAAATTTCTCCAAGAAACTTCTGTGAGAGTAGAGAAATTAATTGATGAAAATCAATTTCTTTTATCGACAGGTTGCAACCCCAGAGACGACGGAATTTAGCACAATAATTACCAAGATTTGTATTCTCCTACATTTTGCAGGTAATAAAAGTGAATTATTTTAACTCGTGTACCGAAGCAAGTGGATAGTTTTGGAACGTTTAGCAAAAAATGGAGGTGTGATGGCCACGCCCTATCACAGGGGTGGGTTTAATCTGAACTGGCAAATTAAGGTGGCTTAAACCAGTTTCATCTCTGGTAACTTGTTATGTCACAAAAATGACTGCATCTTGTTCAGCAATAATTGGTGTCTCACATGGTATCATAACATTGCTGTTACGTGATAAAGTGTTTTAGTGTCAATCCTTCTAAGAACAAGGTCTCTTGAAAGTGTTGAAATTTGTTTGAGCCACCTTAACTTGAAATTGTCAAATAAACAAATGACGTACTGTTCGGTGGCTTTTATTTGTGTGCCACGTTTGTGATTTTACGCAATACTTCGGTGCAAGTCTGCATTCAGTCAAGTCCACAGGGTAACGGGAAACGTAAATTCAAGTTATTCCTTTTTTCCTGATGTAACCAGTGGCCAAAACGATGAGAGACTATTAATCAGATTAGCAATAGACACCGTGTCTCCACCTCCTTTTTGTTTGACTTCCACCGGAATTTCCTGTTTGTCAAGATTTTTCACCTTCTCACAAACCCTGAACGTCACTTCAACGTAGACATCAAGGCTCCATCTGTGGTTATTTCTGAATTCTGATGCAACAACGATGAAGTGTAGCCAAAGGAAACGTTTTATCGAATGCCAGTTTTGCTTCCGATTACCGTGTTTTGGTAAATTTTCGTTGGAAGTCAAACCTCTTGCAGTAGTTCAGCTCCAGCATGTGTCAATTTTTAAGGGTTTTATATCGTCTTTATTTTAATAGCCATCTAAAGTTGAAGCCAACATGGAAGTGTGAAAGGATAGAACGACTTATCAATCACCGTGATTTATATAAATTAATGAATAGTTCGTTACACTGTTGAGTGTTCCGGTTATGTTGCTTTGGTTGGGAGAGTATCACGTGAACAAAATAAGCAAAGACACAGCAGGTGTCAGGTGGTGGCAGATTTTTTCTGTGTTGTTTATGATGCTGTAGTTCGTGATTCAACATCCGCGATTGACAACCCTTTGAGGCGCTCTCCCTTGGCTGTGATACTCATTATTAAGAAAATGTCAAAGTATGTTCCCCTTAAAGTTTTTGCTGGGTACCTCATTAAACGTAAGGCTGTTTATTTGTCTGAGAGGATAAAGGTTAAGATGAAAGCATTTAAGATTTCTTTGGTGTGGTGCCGTTTATTTTACTGCGCAAGGTTGCTCTGAGGTTTTAGTTTGGGTGAATTCCTCAAATTTTACCATTATGATGAAAACTGCTGAGCAGTATTTTCCTGTGGTTTTTTTGTTAGGCTGTATAGGGTGGTTCCAACTTTGAACTTTGAATAAAATCGTTTCGTGTTATCAGTTAAGAGAAAGCTCCTTAAAGCTTTTTGGAGCTTCCAATTGGCTGATCTTGGTGAGAGGTCATGAAAGAGTTGTTGTAAGACTTTGGAAAGGTTCCAGCACAGATTATTGCTGTTATTGTCTCGTTTCTTAGGTATTTTGTATATTGGATTAAGTTCCACATGATGTTCGTAATTAAACTTCCCAGAATATTAGTTACAGGAGCAGAATTGTAATCCATCGTTGTTGTGTTTTGGTTAAGGTCGCCATCCTGGAATAGATGAAGCTTTTGTCGGCAGAATGACTTGTTTTGAACAGGGAGGGAAAGTTATGAACTTTTGAACTTTTGTTCGGATTCTTTACCACTAAGCTGCCAGCGTAGTGTTGTTAGGTTCGGATAAGTAGGTGTGGAATATAGAGAATGCTGTGCAGCCTTCGGCTTCGCAGTAACATGAATTCTTTCATGTAAATTATTCACCTTGACTACAGATGACTCACGAGTTTGGGCGATTTGGCAGGATAATACTACATCAGTAAGCATATTTTCGTCGGCCAATCTGTCTCGTCCAGGGAAGAAATTTTTGTTTTTGTGAATTTGTCTACCTGATAAAAAAATCATTTCGTTCAATACCTTTACATTAGTCTCGTGGCAAATATGAACAAAATTTGTCTTTTTTTCTCTGTGATTCTTCGAAATGTGTAAAACTCCTTTTACTTTACTCTATTTTCAGTTTAATAGTGTATTATGTTTATCTTCGATGCTTTGTTTTCTGCAAGTACTACTGCTACTAGTATCTCGCATGGTAAATTCTGACGATGGTCGACGAATGCTTCGGTGGGTGGGTGGGGCAAAGAAAAGTCGTTGTATCAAGTTTAAAAAAAATTGACCACTGTAGATATTAGAAGCCTATGATCGAGCATTGCCCAGGGTCGACAGAGCGAATTGTGAGGTTTGTTTATCTCCCCGTTAAGATCTGCTCTGTCAGAGCGTGGCGTGTTCTTTTCTCCTTCTTGATATTACACTCTAAAGAGCTAATGTTTACGCTGCTGTTGTTTCTAATTCCGGTTTCTGTGGTCCAGTGTTTTTTTGTGTGTGATTTGTTTACAGTTCTTTTGTATTCTTTCCGGAATCGAGCGAGACAGGTCTGGTCTTGTCCTTTTTCGTTTATTGGGTGGAGTTTACTTAAAAGCCTTGTTTAAATGACACGAAATTATCTGTTTTATTGGCAAGAGAATCTATGTTTGCACAAAGTGACAAAGACGAATTATTATCGTATGGAAAGAGTTAGCATTTAAATTCAGTGAACTTTAGTGAACTTTTAATAAGTGAACAGTATCCTATTTCTCATTTTGTTTAGGATTAAAAGGGACCAAAAACAATATACTTAATAGCTTTTGGCTGACAATACTAGTAACAACTGCATCTTATATTGGAAGCTTTTTTACTTGAAGTCACGTCCTTCCTTCCCTTGTTTACCTCCAAGTGATGAAAAACAATGAAATATACATTTTCGAAAAAAAACTTTGCTTTTGAAAATCAAACCATTGCACAAGAAAGTTCTGATCACTAGCTTTCAGAAGCTCTTATTTGAATGCTCAAACGTCAGTATTTTGTCAACAGACTTAGAACTTCGGGCTAGAATCCTCTTTGAAAGCTGAATAAACGGCCCTACGGGTTGGTACTGCTCGGCAGCTTTCATTTGAGTGGTCACATTAAAGGATTTCACCCTCATATTCAAAGTTAAGACCACCTCATTTTTGCAACGTATTAAACATAACCACAAGAAAGTACTGCTCGCTAGCTTTCATTGGAATGGTCACACTTGAAGATTTCACCCACATATTCAAAAGTTAGGACCACCTCAGTTTTGCAACATACTAAACATAACCACAAGAAAGAACTGCATGCTCGCCAGCTTTCATTCGAATGGTCACACTTTAGGATTTCACCCACAGAATCAGAAGTTAGAACCGCCCACCTTGTACTACATAATAAAACGAGAGACTACTGCTCAGTAGGTTTCATTCAATCAAATGGTCACACTTCGGGGTTTTATCCACACACTCAAAATTTGGAACCACCTTGTGCAGCATGATGGACAGCACTACAGGAAAGTTTTGCTCAATGGTTTTCATGTCCCGAAAGCCAGTCTCGTTGAGCTAATGCAAAACCGAGCTGGGAGAATCCATTTCAGCTGAAACATTAACTTTCTGCTATATCATGTTTTAAACATCTGTGTATCCTGTTTTCAGTTGTGGAACAAGTTGAACTTAGTGCGTCGTTATACGCCATTTCAATACAAGGCCATCATGTTTGCGCTTTAGTCAAACAGTTACCGGTAAGTAAACAAAACTAGTTATGCTCTTGGGCTTTTTATAAAGACCTCTTGGGGTGTGTGTCGAAGCGTTATGGGAGCTGCACACTAACCGAAGGTGGACACCATTTTGCGAAACCCCTTAGATTAATTCGGCTATTAACTTTACGTTGTACCCCATTCAAGTCTCTCGGGGTCAAGATCCATTGTGTATTTCATTTTCATGATAGTGTACCATTCACATTTAAATGATATGGAAATACTGTGGAGGAGGCAGTGTGACCCAGTGGTCCGGACGCTTGCCTTGAGATCCGGAGATCTCGGGTTCAAGACCCGCTCTGACCACTCGTTGAATATGATCCTGGTAGTCCCTGGTTCAACTTCTCAGCTGCAGTTGTAAATAGCCAACTGGTTTGCCTCCGGCTAGTTGTTGTGTTCCGTCGTTTCGTTAACTGTGTTTTATTGGCCCTGAAAAGCACCAATGGGGAGCGGTCAATTTAGTATGTATTGTATTGTACTGGTATAGATGATTTTCAATCACGTGATGAGACGGCCATGTTGGTGCACAAAACAATAGCAAATTATGGCTCGTCTCTATTCATTGTTCTTTGCACCAACATGGCGGCTGTGACATCGGGTGAAAACCATCTAGTATCAGGGGCACCCAACGAGAATATAGTTCAAAACCACTTAAACATAGCATTGTTAAACGTATTTTGGCGTTTAAACGGTAGATATAGGCATATTTTTACCCCCTAAATTGTTTTTATCTGTTCGGATTTCCTAGCTGAAAGTCTAGTGATCCGAAAATTATAGGGATCAAACCATACCGTTTCGAAAATTTCAGCCAGAAAAAGGGCTCCCGAAAATTCTAGGTGACCTTTTTAGGGTAAAAATCCGTTAAAAATGGGCAATTATTTCATTTTTTAGATGTTCGAAAATCCTAGGACAGGCAGGCAAGCAAGAAATTTTGGAACAAATGTTCCGAAAATCCTAGTTCTCAAATCGTCTTCCGAACAGATATTTTCCGAAAATTGACGTTGGGTGCCCCTGTAGTATTTGGAACAAAACGTTGTATTACCGAAGGAGTCGAATTGGGTAGAGTGTGCACTTGCTTACATTGCGAATTGTTTTGCCGCACTTTTGAATTTCTTAAGAACGGTTGGCTAGAGAAAGAAATTGGCCGCCTCAAATGCAACGTGGCGTCTCAGGGAATTGTTGCGCGCAACTGAGGCAACATGCGATCCCTTATAAGACAGCTCCAATGCGCTTGATCTGAAGTTGATGCTAACCATTGAGAAAATACAATAACGTTGATTTTGCTGTTCTTCATTCATAGGATCATTCAGTGACAGTTGACGGCAAAAGCACGGACGCCTCCCTGGTCTCAAATGTGCTCGAAGAAGTCAAATTACTCCTACAATCCCCATAAACAAAGCGACTATCATTATTGGCTGGGAATGAATTAATTGAAGGGAACTGAGTATAGAGTGGAAAGTGTACCCTTCACCAGACGCGTTTCGAGGCCATCGGCCGGAAGTGGCCATTGGAGTTCCCACTAACTCCGAAGAGGCATCCTTTTAACTAGAATATCAGTCAAGGGAAGAACGGACCAACCTGAAGCGAATTTTTTACGTTAATTTTTTCAAATTCATCGGGTGATTTTCGTTAATTACAAGAATAATATAGGCGTTAACCGTTGGAAATTATACGTCGGGATGCAACCTTAACTGCGAGCGCGTCGTACCTCCGAAATCACGTATTGACAGCCCCGGAAAGCATGCATTTCTTGTCATTCCCACTTATGACGCATTAACTAGTCCTTCCTATTGCTTTACAGAAGAACCAACAATTGTTGTGTTTAGCTCTCGCGTTGTGATGCTCTTGGAAAGGGTAAGCCAATAGGCTTGCGGCGCTTCTTCTCCTTTTTGGGCTGCAAACTTCCCGTTAGTCTGTATCGCAGGCGAATTTTAGCACAACACACGCACAGTATTCTCCGCGTAATTTTGGGTTATAATCTTGAATATTTTCAGAGGGAGGGAAAGATTGACGAGGGACTAAATTGCTACAAAGTAGGTGGGGGTGGCAGTGAGAAATGTCCATTATGGCGGCCCAATGAACCATCTTGCATCAGCAAGGTATTAAACAGGACGTCTGCTCTGCTCGCTGTCTCTCGCGGGCATAACTCGATATTCGCTCACCAAAGAATGAACCAATTGTTAAATTTTGCAAGAAGAAAATAACTGCCGGCTCAGCCAGCCCGGCCCTCGTTTCAGTAGTCAGACTCGTATTTTCAGATATTCAAAGGCATAAGGCCAATTTGTGCAGCTTTTGTTGTTTGTACCCTTGGAGAGGCGGACTATTAACTCTTGCAATTCATACTGACACGACACTGGGTCTTCACCAATGGATGGAAAGTGAAAGATGCGAATAATTCGAACGATTCGCAACTACAAGGGACAAAATGTTGGGTCTTAATGTAATCGGGTTTTGTTTGGCTGCAACCGTGAATGTCTACAAGGGCTTGGTAACGTTTGTGCATCTTTGTTGTAATTCTGGCAAACCAAACATAAATCCATTGTAAATCAAATTTTATTCACAAATTCGTGACAGCTTTCTGAGTTATCCATAGAGAGGAAATTTTCCGTCAGCATTAAAGCATTTCTGACGGTAGCCTGAATTTCAGCCGCCTCACCGCTTGCTAAGTTCACTGACTTAGCAAGCGGAGGAGGCGTTTGAAATTTGAGGGATTCAACGACAAATAAAAGCCACACCGCGTGCCTTGATGCCAAACCGATTTTGTATTTCAGAAATCTGTCAAAAAATTAAATGTTAGAATAGCTAGCCTTAAGAAAATAAAATAATTTTGTCTTGAATTTGTCATGAGAAGTTAAAAGGAGTTTTCGGAATGGAATTGGATGGCTTGTCAAGCTGATGGCTTTAGCGACTTCGAGGCAGCGTCAATGTTGCTGGGGGAATATTACGTTCTTCCACGGCTTGGTTTTTCTGGGAATAGTTTGCTATGGTTGGAAAGAGGTTTCCACTTTCGGTAAAGAAGACTTTGTACGGAGAACGTTTCCACTTCCGACTCCGAAGACCAAAGGAGTTGGAAAGGCATGCGACAATTCTTTGCCGTCATTGTTCACTTGACACCAGTTCTTATTCCACCCTGCGTATTGACTAGTCAGGCGATACTTGGTGAACTTTATCCCCGAAAATGTTAACCTTTTAATTTTCACCACAGGGAAAGCAAATAACGTAATTTTGTGCACGCCAGTGACATATCCCTAACCCTATCAAACCAGTTCCATATTTGCCATCTTTTTTTGTTTTCTCTGTCACTATCAGTCTCAGCGAAGAGGGTGAAGCCTTTGCAAGCACAATACTCATTTACAATCTGTGTGATGAACTGGTTGAGACTGTGTGTCTATGGTTGATTACACAAGAAGCTATGTGCATTTACCCAAAAGAACCTTTTTCTCCTCAAGTATGGCCACTGTTTTGTTTTTGTTTTGTTTTTTCTACTCCAACATTGCAGCCATGCTACGATGGCTAAGCTGTGTAAGATTAGTGGGATAAGAATCACATTGGTGCTTGACCACACCCTAATCCACTCTATGGAAACAAATGACTAGCCTGTCAGTGTTTTGTTTACAACTGTAAGCAGTCACAATACTGATGAATGTCTTAAGAGGATCACGTCATACCATTCAACTCGAAGAACTTTCGAAGTAAAATAAAGCAAACTTTCACCGTACCTTTCATTTTTAGAAAATTGGAGAAGCGGTACCGAGATTTTACATGTCTAACGTCATTGTTCCTGAAAGATATCGATAATGATATACAAAATAAATTTCGTGCAAATCGTAATATTACAGAAATGGACAGTGATAAGTGCCACGTGTCTCCCCTTGAGTGACCCGTGAGCTTTAAAGTACACCTTTTATTTTACAGTGAGTCACATGAACGTTTCGTTCCTAATGGTCACGTTTTGGAATTTTGCCAGCGGTCTTGAGCAATCTTTTTTTACAGCATTGTGGACAGTTCAAAGGGAACTACTTTTCATGGGCTTTCATTTGAATGATCACTCGAGGACTTGAGCCTCATACTCGATAATTTGAATCTAGGATCATCTTGTACAGCATATAAAGAAACAGCACCACAGGAAGAAATACATGGACTCAAGATTTCAATTGAATGAGTACAATTTAGGATTTACCACACGTACTAAAATAGCACAATAAACAGCACCACAAAAACAGATACCCTCATTAGCTCAGTAGCTTTAATTTCAGTTGAATAAGCGACCTTTTAAATACGCGATTTTCCGTGCAAACAACGCTTACAGACCTCTTCAAAAGACTACAATGTAACTCTTTCGTACCGAGTAAAACAAACCACTAAAAACAGATTGTTGCCTCGTTCGTTCTTGAATGGTAGTGATCATTCTAATCGGAAATGAAGTACAAAGGAAATTTAGCGTGTCGTATAGTTTAAACATCGAATCGATATTTCCAATATCGACGAGCCAGCACTTAAAAGTACATTGAAACAGATCCTTGAGGCTACAGCTCGACCCTTGCCTTTGATCGTTTTCGGTGAATGTTTTATTAAAATGGAACAATAACTGTGCCCGTTTTCAATTCGAATCATATACACTCTAGTTAAATTTATCGTTTTTGTTGAGCAGAAAGCTCGTGAAGAAAATTACAACACATGATACATTTTGTGACTACACTTAATACTTGCTGCGGTTAAAATTCGTGCCTGATCGGAAGAACGTGTTTGTTAGCACGAAAATTGACCGAAAAAAATTCGAAACGTGACTTCAAATTGTCGCATTTCGAGAAAGCGTATTTTATTAGAGGTCATTAGAGAGTACCCATAAAAAACCACCCGTTGTAATACGTTTTTATTATCTCTCTTAAAAGCTCCTGAAACCTTTTAGTTTAATGGTTTCAGTCGAGTGACTGTTGATTTCAACTGCACTTAGCAATATATTTTCGTGACTTTTTGCATTTGGCGATAGGAACATTTTGACCACTTCTTTTATCAAACGTGTTCTTGTTATTTACAATTAGTTCAATGATTGTGAGATTTCGTCGGTCAGTTACTTCAGAATGCTGAATGCCGCCGGAACCAACCGAAACCCTGCACAAAACCTTCGCGCCCGAGGGTGCGTTCGATTGACCCCGTATTCCGGAATAGCAATGCATGGAATACACGTTAGAAATCCTTCATTTTTACGGAGATTGACTATTAAAATTGTGAAAAACCTGGTAAAATGCTATTTTAAACAAATCTCTTTTATCCTTGTTGCTTCAAAACGCTAGACATACTGTTTTAAATCATCACTTTATGTATTCTTATTTCGGAATAGGGCTAATCGAACTCACCCTTAGTCTATCTACATCATTCCTACGTTGACCAAGACTGATTTCCCTAACTACCAATACGCCTGCAATAGTTATTTAAACTATCGTTTATCAGTAATTTTTTTCTTATTAAAATATTTTTTGTGGTTTAGCTGGTTTT
This sequence comes from Montipora capitata, assembly GCA_949126865.1. Classification (NCBI taxonomy): domain Eukaryota; kingdom Metazoa; phylum Cnidaria; class Anthozoa; order Scleractinia; family Acroporidae; genus Montipora; species Montipora capitata. The sequence continues at coordinate 28,284,361 of OX421457.1, read as the reverse complement.
AGCAGAGACGTAGTCCGCTTGTTCGATTTTGCTTACCCTTTTCTTTATCAATCTTTTGTGCTACAATGTAGTATTTTCGAGTGATACTGAAATCGGAACGCATGCCTTGTCTCAATTTCACATAATGGTTATAAAATGATCAGCCTCGTCAGTCTGGTATTTTTTTTATAGTGGCTTTGGATCGAACAAAACACCAAACAACTGACGAGTTTAGACCCGGAAATGAAGCAAAAAAACTACTCGACCAAATGCCGACGGGTAAACAGCCGGAAAGCAAAACAGGAAACGACGCCTTTTGAGAAAAACGATCGCTCCAAAAATCATCCCTCGATTCATTGTGTGAATAACGAACTGGTTTAACTTAAGAAATTCATCCACACTAGGCTCTGCCTTGTGCAAAGGGCGGGTTCAAGGCACCGCAACTGAATATACATACAATACTTTATTTCAAAATAACATACAAATACATAGTTATTGAGAAAAAGGAAACCCAGAGGTTAGCCCTATATCAAGGGTCTCCAACTCAAATACGTTTTCTGATTGGAGGAGAACGTGTCACGTGTCATTGGTCAAAATTAGGGCAACAACAACTTGAACTTTCGACTCACACGTGATCAGGTCGTGCACCTTTGAAACGGCGGCAAATCTGTACGCCAGCCGACGTCAAGCAAATAATTTTTATCTGTGTATTGTTCTATTTTGAGTTGGGAGGTATAACAAAACACTTAATGACTGGCCCCTCGGGAAACAGTGAGTTTTGTTTCCCCTCGACCTCAATGTTTCCCTCGGCTTCGCCTCGGGGAACATTGAGGGTCTCGGGGAAACAAAACTAACTGTTTCCCTTGGGGCCAGTCATTAAGTGCCTATTGCTCTCGTCACTGAAGCCAACTCTGCCCCTAGTAATTTGAAGAGTTCATATTTTCTTTCAAAGCCTGGGTCTTGTGGTGTAATGTTCGAGAATATTCTAGATCATACTGTTTCCTGCTGAGTCGGAATAAACTAATTGCTGTAAATAGAAACTAGTATAATACACAGAACATTCTAGATTCGTCTACCGTACCCATATAAGCAGAGTTTGTCATGAATATTGAGCTTTAATGATAGAATATATGACATAATTATTCATATATTTGAACTGGGGAAATTGAAATAGATGAATGAGATTTTCGCAATTAAGAAGCAACTTATAAGCAGTTGTGAAGAAAGCCTGAAAATAATCCAGATATATTTTTCCAAGCTTTCTTCGGACAATTTAAGTTACTGCTTTAACTGCGATGTTCTTCAACTCGTGCGGTAGTGTTGAGATTTGAGCAATAAACGTGTATGCTGTAGAATACTGGAGCTTTCCCTCTACCAGTCCTCAGTCCGTGACACTTGAGACACAAGCTTCCTTAATGGTCCTTAATCGTAAAGCATACAGTGTGCTTAACCAGTGCGTGGCTATTGAGTACCATGCTTTAGTCAGTTCGTTCTCAGAAGGGGTCACCATGAATTTAAGGCAACCGTATCAGCCGTACTAACAAACTGACTGTGTAAAATTCGAAGCCGCTTGCTTAGATCATTCAAACGGTCTAAGACGCGGAATAAAAAGCTAGGTTTCAACAAGAGTCCATCGTCCAAATGACGAGTGATGGATTCTTGGTTTCAAAGACGGTTTTCAGTGGTAATTTTTAAAACTCAAAATGAATCTGGCCAGGCAAGAGCACAAAATGTCATGGCAATGCTGCGGAGGTGCTTCGGTTTTTTGACGCTGATTTCCATTCCGTGAAGACAAAACTTTAGGACTCTTGTGTTTTGGGGCTCTTTTGGTTATTTGTTTATTTGCTCCTTCGTTATCAGCGGACCAATCCAGAAAATGGTTGCTCTCTTTCTCAATGACGCAAGAAAAAGCGATAGCAAAAAGAGAGCTTGGGTTCAAGGTTCTCTGCACCACAAGAGCACGTTTTGTGGGTGACTGGCTACGCCGGTCATCCGTTTTGGATCGATTACCATTGAACCCGGAAAAGTATTTGGGAGCTATTCCGACAATTTCTGCTAACAAAAAGTGTTATCAGTAAACTATTTGATTGCTTTCTTCTTGAAAAAATGAGAGGTCAGTAAAGACTTCAAATTCCGTGCAAGGCTCAAGGTAGAATTAAAATTGCTTTGACGACACAATGGTTCACTTCCACGAGTCAGTTTTCTTGGGATGAAAGCGATGGTTTGCCATACGCATAAACGACACAAAAGGAAGTCATAGTGATAGTGCCATTATTGATTTTTCTTTTCTTTTTTTGGGTGGTGAACTGTAGGTCAGTCATTGTTGCTACCTCTTGAACTTTAAAGAAATCGGAACATGAATAATTACCTCCCTTAATTACGAGGTTAGAGAAGTTTCAAAGTCAACATAAAAGGCTATTATTTCATTGAAGTGTAAATTTTTGCTCTTGCTCATATTAATTTGGACTTATAAAGGATAAAAAAGTTTGCCGCATTTTTCTCACCTTGTCGGCAAATGTCTTTTGTACTTTCGATATTCAGAATTCACAGTTTTGTATCTCACCTGTGCTTCGATTTGATCGACATTTTTGACATCAAGCCGGCAACTTTGTTCGGTTTTAACTTGAGTTAATAAGAACGATTAACCATCTTTTGGAGCTGGATCTGTTTTTCCGCGATTTGACGTTTTCATGGCGTCAAAGAGAATCCATTTCTCTCCTGCCTACATCGCCCTGAAAAAGATTAACCCCTTATGATACCTCTTCACCAAATAAGAAAATGGCTCTGGAAAAACAAACTCACTGGTTCAGAAATTTCCTGATGGTGTCTTATACAGGTCCAAACTTGTCTTAAGATTACAATTTCTTTTGTGTCTTTTTGAAAGATTTCGCTCAAAACAAAAGAACTAAAGCAATAAAACGGATTTCAACCAACAAGGTCATTAGTTAAACGGGAAACCACAAAGTTGCTTTTGGCGGAGGTGGGAGAAGAGGTGAATCACACTTCACAATGAATCAATTCATTGAAAGAAACTTTTTCAAATTCTCAAAACAAAGGTGTATTTACCCCAAGATAGAGTTAGGCACAAAGGCAAGTTTGACATCATCTCGGGAATAAACTATTTTGGAGAACGCGGAGTGAGTTTTATGTACTCACGTTAAATCTTGTGAATTTTGGAGTGTCTTTCTTTCTGGTCTTTTGGTTGGTAAGAGGCAAACCTTTTACCACCCAATGGACAGCAAGTGGTCGGCTATTTCCTGTCAGTTGCATTATTAAATAACTATTTTCATCTGATTTGTGGGCGCGGGTCCAGTATTCAACTTTGATTGTTTGAACCGTACGTATTTGTTAATTATTTCGTCAGACTTGAGATAACTAGGAACGAACATATCGTTCAGATGCCCGAATAAAGGTGATCTCGATTGTTTTCAAACATTGTCACGTATTTCCAGCCATGAAATACACAATGAAACAAATGAAACACAGCAGAAATTTTACATCGAACAATATCATTAACGAAAATGATATTGGAGTTACGTAGTTTAAGGTCGCTTCAACTTTATGTTCTAGACATATTTTTGTCCATAAAGAGTAAGGTTCGAGAAAATTGTTTCTTCAGCAACCTCTCTTTGGACGATTTTTAGAAGAAACGGATCACAGAATCTTTGATAAACGTGTTGTTATCAGGTCCGGCGTATGGAGTTGATTTCCTTCGCGGTTCCTTGTCACATTTTTGGAAAGAAATGTGGAATGCCGGTGGAGAACAGCTGATTATATTCTTTTATACAGTAACGATGTGATTCGTCTTTGTTCAGATGGTCGCGAAAGCGAAGAGTCACACGTTTCCAACAGAGAAAAAGATATGCAAATACGGCCCCTGGAAGCAAATTGTGGGTGTCACGTTTGTCCCTTCGCAAGCACGTATGAGCCAGAGGGCCAAATACGTGAATCAAAACACGGAGACATGAATTTTGCGCTGAAAATAAACGCAGGCAGAACGCACTTTAAACTAACTAAATGGAGACAAAGTTCGATATAATGCGAGTCATTAAATTCGATGTTATTTGATAAAGCGAAAAAAAGAATTTTGGACTTGAAGGTTGTTGGAACAAGCGAGTATTGTAATCGGATCGACGAATCAGCAATGAGATCAAAAATTGCATTGTTTACGCACGTTTTTGGGTTTTTTCTCGAACTGATCACGCGTTTCGTTTAAAACTGAACAATGCCGGGCAGTTTTATGCGTTTTTATTGTCTTTTTGTCTTCACGAATATAATCAATGCTCTTTTCTTTTATTATTTAAAACTGCGTTTCGGCTTTTAACCGCAATTGTAATGATAAGGGCCATGCGTCAAGCTGTCAAAAATCGATTATATTTGGGCCAATTAGAAAGCGAAATCGAAGCAAAACGTGACAGGCGTCAGATTTCTATTGTGGTCTTGATGCGTGACGTCACAGCGCTAGTCAAATCACATAAAAACTCGTCGAGTAAGCGATTCGATGTGCTTCTTTGAGCGCAAGTTGGAAGAACGGTTGTTTGTGAATGCAGGGAATTTTTTTGGACAAGGTCTTGGGCAATATGTGCAAAGGGAACGCTAGTGTATCGTCACCAAGCATGGTAAGTCCCTTTCTTTCCATTGAAATTTTAATTTAAATCTCTTACATTTAAAGCCATTCGTGGTCATCGGGAGTCCAACTTTAGATGTGATGGTTTCCTTGACTCGACATAAATCAAGTCCCTTCTAAAGCAGGGTACCTGACTTTAATAAGGACAAAATAATGTAGGTTAGTTGAAAATTTTGAACAGTTTTAGAGGACTGCAATGCGAACATTATGCAATTGATTTCTCGATCGAAAGCGCTTAGTTGGCGATTTGATTGAATAATTATAACCTCCATTGCAATTTCAGTATCAGCATATTTTGCAACCTTCGACGTTTTCGATATCATAGGAATTGTCACAAAAACAGTTTTTGTCGGAAGATTGTGCAAGGCTAGCGATCGAGTTTAAAACTTGCGAGATTGAATTCCGTTTATTTCGGCACGGTGGATTTAACTTGACAGACATGTGGTTATTTGATCCTAGATCTGTCTAACCTGGTGTGAATGATTTGCTGGTTAAAGTGTCGTATAATTAAAGTAACTTAAATTTGAGAAGTTTCAGTTTGCAAAAGCATTTTGTGCACGCGAGTTTCTGCTAATGAGCTTCTATCACGGGACTTCACGAGCTTGAATTTGCGCTCTTTAAATATCAAAAGGTTCGCTCGCTTGAGTTCTTTGTCACCGTGTTTGCAACGAGTGCTTTGTCTCCACCGGGAATTCATTGCTGATCTTGCTGTTGAGAATTTTTTTTGCACGAAAATCACCTATGCGGGTAAGAATGTTTTCGGTTAGACCGATGAAAAAAATAGCGACCACAACGGACGTGACCGATTTGTCAGATAAATACTGAATTATTAATATCAGTTATATAGTGTTTTGAAGTCTAGAATTGCTAGCAGGTCGAAGTTAGCAGCCAAACATGACTTGTGTTTTCCTCGTGATTTGTCGGAAGGAAAGCATTTTTTTCTTTGATTTATTTATTGGTCATCTGTTTTTTTTATGTACCTCGTTAATTTAAGTCTCGTGACCGTCCTCTCACAGCCATGATGCAATTTTTCTCGTTGCTTGCAGTTACAGTAATTTGGTTTTTTTAAATGTCTTGTCACTATTGCTTATGCACGCATTTATTCTTCCTTGCAGAGTTGGTATTCCTCGCCTCAGAACTCGAAAGCTCCAAACAGCATGAAGATTGTCTTGTTTGCGGATTTTGTTTCTAGTAGTCATGGCCTTAACCAGGCGCAGTATATGCTAAAGCAACTGTGCAACGAAGGACATCAAATCACTCTTTTTGGTAAGTGAAATAATTTTCATCCTACGTTTTTCGCCTCGAGCTGTTGTAATTTCTGTTTCATGGGGAAACCCCCGTCGAAGAGCTGGTGATATTGTTCAAATTGGCTCTCGACACGGAAATTCTTTGTCATCAATTTAAAGCTATTTAAGGAATATTGTCTTTTTTTGTTAGCGAGTCAAAGTGCAGAGAACGATTAAATTCTGCTGAAACATCTTAGAATCAAATCCGCAACCTCGTCGAAAATTGTTCATCAGATGCATTTGAATCATGATTTGCAATTTAAATTGAGCGAACTCTTGCGAAATCGGGATCCCGCGTAAAAAGGATTACAAGCCATTTTTTTCCATTTTTTTCGAACATTTGGCTTTCGCAGTTCTTTTTTGTTAGTGCGATAAGTTAGTTCCCTCGTACTGGTTCTAGTTTGGTAATACCCGCCAGTAAATTATAATCAGTTTGTGTAAACACGGGACATAACACAGTGATTTTGCCAACGAAACCAATTATTTCAAAGACGTCACTGTTTCTGAAGATTTCAATTGCAAATTAGCTATAGGGGGTACTTGTTTTTTTCGCGTTTCGCTTTTATTTTGGTTTGGGCGGGATAAGAATATATTTAGTTCCATGTGCCACGTATTGTTAATGACCGGAAATGGAATATCTCATTCCAGTGAAATTACGGTATGGACAATATCCGTCAGTTCTGATTCTAAATGTTTTGTTTTTCGTTCTAGAATGCGCTAATGTCAGTGTACCACTGTTGATGTACGAGGATAGCCAGTCATGCCTTTGTCAAGTATTTGAAGAACCTCTGAAAGTTTTGGAACGCAAAGTAAAAGAAGCCGATGCTTTTCTCCTTGTCACAGACAAATCAGGATTTCAGATTCCTTCATCTCTTGAAACAGTCAAACATCATTTTACAGGGAACAATTTCACCTGGAGACCGTATGGGGTACAATGTGTTCTTCTTGGTGGATCAGTTCACAGTCGTAAAGTTGCCATGAGACTCAGAGTCCTCCTGGAGGGTTCAGACTATCCCTATATGTCAGGTGTTCTCCCTCGCAGGTGTTCCTGGACAGAAATGTATGCTGTGGATCCAAGCCTTGAAACACCTGGACCTTGCGTGCTTTGAGATTCTTAAGTCTTTTTCTCATACTACATTCCCGATCATTGTTTCCACGCTGCCATAAACTAAAGCTTGCTAAAAGCAAAATGAGAAGTTTTGTAGACTTTGTGAGCTAAAAGTTAGGCATAGTTCTTCATTCACCAAAAGTAATTGCTGGTCATGTTTCTGTTATCCATGGACATTCATCGAAGGAAAGACAATTTTAGTAATGTAGAAAAATAGTTGAACAAGTTAGGGTTGTGTAAATAATATTTGCTGGAACAAATTATGCCATATTGGCATGATGTATAGAGAATTTTATGCACGGATGTAAATAAACTGAAACAAATTTTAAACATGTTTTGTGCCTGTGTAAGAAATTAGTTGGTGGAGGAAGAATGCATGGGTTGGGGTATTCTCTGTGATACTTTGCAGGTTAAGCATTCAAATGCAAAAAAGAGTCAGCGACTGGTCTGTTATCTTTCAGTTATATGTACCCAGTATTGCCTTGTATGTAAATGATCCATATGTAAATTCTCTGTACAATTTCATTAAGAGTCAGTGAAGCAGGTAATGAAGATTATCGTCAGCTCAAGATGTGTGATCTTGATATAACAACAAATTCTCTCAATTATACCCAACAAAGAACTAGTTGGGAGAATAAATGTTGTGATCATGAGTATGTGGGACCATTTATTTATCTGTGAGGCAGTTCATTTACACTGTACAAGGTGGCCATGCTTTGGGTCTGTGAATGACAACATATCTAAGATTGATAAAATTGAAACAATGGTTTAAAACCTCCATGACGTAAGCAATTGATGTATTAATAGATCACAGACATCACAAAGATTTGTTTATCAGCGAAACTGAAACATGTGACAAGCCCACAGTATAAAGGTTAACTCTTTTTTTGTCAATGGCGGTGGCTTTAGGAATGAATGGGTTAAAGTCTGTTTACATGTAGTGCAGTTTATTTCCAAGGCTTCTCAAAAGGTGTTTGAAGTCTTCCTCATGGGGATGTCTGAGTTTTGTTTGCTGCAATGTAATGCTTTATTCGTCTGATGTCCATGCAACAATGACCAATTTCAAGGAAATTCCAATCCAAAGACTGTTTTCTATTGGTGATCAATCAATAATCTTGGAATGAGGAAGTTAAAAATAACATCTGAGAAGTCTGATGCAGCTTTTAGATCAAAATCCCAAATGCAATTTGCATGATAGCCCAAGTGTAACAGTGGACCTTTTGAATAACTACATTATTGCCTGTCCAGCCTTACTTTCAACGATTTAAGACATTTTATTGTAGCCACCAAAAATTTACAGGTGGCTATCAAAATTGCTTAAATTGTTGAGATAAGTGCGAGGGTCGTTTCTCTCTTTTTTTCGTTTACAAACTCAACAAAATAATTTTATTGCGTTTCTCATCGGTCAATGACGAATGCATAATTCAATACGGAAGTTGCCATGGAAACCAAGCGATGGAGTAACTTTGTTGAGTATATAATAAAAAAAAATCTCCGTGATTTATGGTCAGTCGTGATGTTTTGAAAGTTTTCAAAATTGCTCGAGCCGTATCACTCGTGTCCCTGAATCACGAAATGCACTCACATTCATACGATTATTCTCAGAACCATGCGATACGAACCGGGTTGGAATCCCGGGTTCAAGACACGTTCTGACGACTCTTTGAATTTGCTCCTGATAGTCGAGGGTTTAACTTCTCAGCTGCACTTGTAAATAGCCAACTAGCTTGCCTCCGGCCAGTTGGGATTCTTAACAATCGTTGTTGAGTGTTCTGTTTTGTCGTGATTGTGTTTCATTGGCCAGTGAAAAGCCCTTATGCGGAGTGGTCAATTAAGAATTGTATTGTATTGTATTGTATTATTCGGTTGAGACCACGCTAAATAATGGAGTTAGTGGTGCTGCCTCGGCGGAGAATGTGGTTAATTAATCAAACGAGTCGATAAAGGTATATTAACCATTGCATGGCGTTGTAAAATGATTTGTGGGCTGATGTTTCGAGTGCAAGACTTTCCTTCAGAGCGAATAGGCCTCGTGCTTGCATAACATCATCGGTTTAAAGGGATCTCTACTTTGATATTCTCGCCCAGATCGAGGAAAGCTTTTAGCATGTGAATTGTCCTTAGTACATGACATTGTCAGAACACAGCCTGATCACACCTAGGCCACACAACTGCCCACGCCCCCTTCACACCTTCCTTGTCCACGCGACCCTGCGCGGCATCACGAGTGTTCTTTTGGAAAACAGATAACTTCAGCGTGAACATTTGTTTTTTTCGGGAATTTTCCAGAAGAATTTCAGTATCTTTAGTCAAGGAATAACGTGTCTTTGAGATCAACATAGCCCTGAACTGAATTCTACGTAAGTCGTTTTAAAAAGACAGTCGATTTTTCTTTCCCTGGAGAATTACAAAAAAAGGACAACCAGCCATTCATA
>OX421457.1:28264926-28269926 GCA_949126865.1 Montipora capitata | reverse complement strand
CGTGAGCCGGCGTGAGATCTGGCAGGTATACTGTCGTAGAAATTATTTTAGTAAACAAAGTTTCTGCCATACATTTCCTGTAATTCCAAAGGCACAAAATTACAGAGAATGTATGGAGACAAAAAAAGCAATATTTAGGAATTCCAAAGAATAAATATCAACTCCAGTTCATCTCAGTGGTGAACTTGAACTTATTTGTTTGGTTTATGAAGGTGAAAGTCTAGAAAAGTAGAGTCATGGACAATTTATTGCACTTGCACAAGTGTTCAACTTTTATTAAGTCTGAAAGCTTAAATGGCAGACTAGCTGGCTTTACTTCAATTACGGCCAGTTTCAATACTTGAGACATTTTTGCGCACTGCAATGCCGCAACTATCTGATGCAATAAATCACCCTGCGTAGTGTGTTTAATAGAACGACTTCTACAGAAAAAAATCTTACCTTGTAATCTCGAGGTATAAAAAACATCGACGAAGGAATCTTTTCACAGGATTTGAAGTCTCGGAATGTAACACGAGCCGTGATGGTTGGAAAGACTGGTATCTCTGGTGAGGAAACAAGATGTTAGCAGAGCAAAAGGGGAAAAAGAAAATTCGCGTCGGCGAAAACCGGAAGACAAGGGATCTTCACGGTCACCACAGAAACAAAATTCGAGCCAAAACAGGAAGCTGGTCTATTGCAGGGTCAATAACATCTGTGGTATGACACCCATGTGACCCTGGGACCCTGGAACCCTTAGCCTATACCAGAGCTAGTTCAGCTGAATTTTGCTACCCTATACTAGAGTAAACTCCCACCGATTTCCGTCTAAATTCCGATTCTTGACAGTTAATAATATCCAGAGGTGTTTCATGATAGCCATTTATTGACACTTTGCCGATTTGATTTTTTTATATTCTTGAGTGGGAATTTCTGGTTTCCTTGGTCAGTTTCGTGAAAAATTATACCCTATTCTAGATCGAAAGGCTATGATTTATATACTCTATCCTAGAGTAAACTGCTTGAAAACCATACCCTTTACAGCGGCACATACCTATGTAGTCCATATATGGCAGTACCCCCCCCCCCCCCCGGGGAGTGACGGTACCAGTTACTGTTGACCTTTAACTGCCAAACACAGTTGGTGGCCTCATTTGCTCGGAAGCCTTTCAAGCTGAATGAACAAGACCAACCACCTTGCTTCACTTAAGTTCCCTACTGTTTGCGAATGATGTGGTGGTTTGTCATGACACGTCTGAAATTTGTGGATTTTGACCTGCAGATTGAGACGACTACTGGTCATCGCAGTTGAGAGGGCAATTTACAGCACTTGCAGTGAAGCCTGAAAAAAGTCCCACAAAGGTCATGCCGAAACAAGTGCTGTGAAACAGGCGTTATTGTTTATCTTCCTTATCGAATAAATTGCCGACGTCATCACAAAGGGAGCACCTTTTCTTTTGTTTTGTTTTTTAAGACCTGACTGTTGGCTCGGCTTGTGTTCAATCCCCACTCATTCAGTTCTAACACTCCAGTGATCTTTCACCTTATTTTTGTAACGCGGTTACCAAGCTCTCTCTTATCCCAGCTTTGTTCCACCAAATCCTAAAGCTTCCATTTTATTTATCCTAATTTACCGCTAAATGTGCTTTAATTAAACTACACAGCATCGGGGTGACAAACTAAATGTGAAACTAGGTTTTCCGATTAAAAAAAAAAAAAAAAAAAAAAAAAAGTAAGTAAAAACACATCACCTGAGCTAATCAAACAACACCGCCCATTCTCATGGTAAATAAGAAAAATACTAATTAAAGGGTACTAACCGAAAAATCAACAATTATCGATAAATAAGAGAGAACGCGCTCTGATGGACATACCTATTCTGACGGGAAATCCCGCGGGAAGTTTCATCGCTACAAACTCCTTTAACTTATTAAAATGCTTGAATGGAGCGATAACTTCTAACAGTTTGAGAATTCTGAAAAAAAAAACCCACCAAAACAATCACAAATCACACTTCTCCAAACAATATAACTCAGTGGTCCCTTTGAAAAAAAAAATCTGGCCAATTTATAACTGTATCATCTACTTTTCGTTATATCAAAGAGTAAACGTTTTAAAGAACAACAGCTATAAATAGGTAAATTGGATAACAAAAAAAATATTGCCGATTCGACCTTTTCCAAAGACGTTTTTTTTAAAAAATCTTTTGAAAAGAATACTTAAAATTTATGCCAGATTTCAGTCCCTTTCAATTTTATTCAACAAAATGTTTCTCCACCTGCACCAGGTGCAGGCCCCCTCCCATATTTCTACAGAGCCATGCCAGCGAGTCACTGACTAAAGAGCCTCATTCATCCAATGACGTCCGTTGTCCAATAGTAAAAAAATATTCATAGTACGAAGGAGGTAACACCACCTCTTAACAGCTTTGGGGTGCACCAATATGGATGTGGAGTAGAATTTTGGCATTGGGCTTTGGTATTACACGTACCACTGGCAGGCCAGACAACATTAAGGATAGAGACAGATAACACACTCCTTGTCCTGCAAACGTAACATAATCAGCCCTATCTCCTATAATAAATGTTAGTATATACTAAAACAATGGATAGCATTGAATGCACACGCTGATTGGCTACTCAAACTCCGGATATCCTTTGCTTTTCACCTCCGAGAAATTTGTGTGGACTTTGCGCCCGAAAATGTGCTATATCTCACTGTTTTAGTATATACTAAAACAACTATTCACCTCAGCGTCCATGGCTAGTGGTGGATATTAACCTTGCTGCTTCATGGCTCAGTAAAATAATATCCACCACCTCCACTTTGGTGAATAGTTGCTGACTATTTTTGCATTAGGAATCCACCAAAAGGTTCATGTCTTCAGCACAAGTTTTTGACATTCTATGTAGTACTGTATGTGTAATAATGACACTTACAAGTCAATTGACAGCGGAAATTCCTCACTCTGTAACAGAAGGCAACAATATTATTTGTTAGCTGTAGTTGAATAATTCCTTCACTAGCGAAAGTGAAACCTTGACCTCTAGCTCTATACTCTTGGTACCCCCTTCCCTCCCCCACCCCCCCCCCCCCCCCCCCCTGCATGTGAGAGAGAGGAAGTAACAGAGGAGAAAAGTGAAGAGAAACAGAAATAATTTACGAACAATCTGATGCTTTAAAGACAATACAAACAAAAAGAACACGGTACCATTGCCACTTGGCATTTGACAGCTTTCCTATCTTCTTTCAGCACAATCTTACGACCCATTCGGGGAAGCCTAATAATGAAATTTGGAATTCAAATAAGAAAACAACAGGAGCTAAGTAAGCCAGATGGAATAATCAACTATGGGTTGAGTTTGTTGGTTCTCTACTCTGCACCAAGAGGTTTTCTCCAGGTACTCTGGTTTCCCCTCTCCTCAAAAACCAACATTTGACTTCAATATTTACAGTGACTTCAATATTTACAGTGTCCCCAATTATTAGTGCTTTAGTGCTAGAACAACTAGACACTTAAATGAAGTTCCTTTCCTTTTTTCCCCAACTTCAATATCAAAGGGTCTCCCAAATGATGCCCCTTGTCTGTCACCTTGACAAAACGGCTTGCAGCCATTTTGAAAGAACTGCTTAGGTGATTATCGTGCAATAATCACTGCAAGTGCAACCAATCAGCGCAGAGAATTTTCAATAATCACCTATGTAATTAAACTAAAACTCTTTATTTCTTTTTACCAGGGTTGGCATTTAACATCTCCTTCATTTTACTATCATCATTTATCAACAAAACCACCTTAAATACACCCTGCTTCAAAACGTTTGAACCAAACAATGTTCAGCAAAATTACTTTTTGAAAGAAGGCATATTGAGAGTACTGATGACTTTTTATTACCTCTCCGAATCGTAAAGTAGATATTCATCCCAGGTCAAATCAGATTTGGGTGGAGGGTGAAGGGAACTTCGTCGTGTGGTCTACAATAAACAGCAAAAATAATAAGCTTAAAATGCTACTATAATAAAAAATCGCTTCTCACTTTTTCTTAACACTTCGAAAGTACTTGCATTGAATGCGCAACAGGCGAAATCTTTTTTTGTCTTTCAGGAGGAAAACTGTTTATTTTCACTCAACTCTTTTCATTTGATGGTCCTCCAATACTTGTGTGGTTCTCACTGATAAGCTTTCAGCGATCTGGATTGAGGAGAAAGTGATGTCATTTACTCACTAGCTTACAAATGAAGTGCTTGAATGCAGTTTACTTAGTATGCAGCATAAGAGGTTTCGGCTTTCAGATTGTCAAAATTGTATTCTGCATAATAAGTAAGCCACAATCAACACCTCATTTTTAAACTAGTGATTAAATGACATCACGTTCTCCTCCATCCACCAAGTAATGGAGGACTGCTGAATGAAAAGAGTGGAGTTAAACAGTCTTCCTCTTCAAATTACTAAAAAATACCAGCATTTCACCTGTTGAGTATTTTCAAAATGTGCAGAAAATGAGAACTGACTTTTTCATTGTAGTTGCACTTTAAGCAGTGCAATAATGATAGCTTTATGGATAAAACTTATTGACCACTATCCCAATGAGAGGAAGGCAGATCTGTTGTCTAGTTACAAAAGCAGCTGAGAAGTTGAACCAGAGATAACACAGAATGTGAACCTGAGAACTCTGAACTGGAATACTAGTAGTGATTGGAAGTCTGGTGTTAACCACACAGCCACAGAAAAGTAACATAGTCACTCTATTTAATGTTGGTATAATGGTTCCTTCGGGTATGAGGATGGTATCAATGGAAGCTGAGGGTGCATGCTTTACGCCCCTCCCTCTGTCAGTGCTCCATTGTACAGTTGTTTAAAGCTACAGCTACACAAATCAGAAGAAAAAGGCGAAACAGACATTGAAGTTGATGAGAATCAAACTTGTGACCTATGGCTGTTAAAGACACACACCAGTCAATTGAGCTACGCCTGCTCCTTACAGTGCCTTCATTCTAACTAATGTCTCACCTCAGGCAAACT
>OX421457.1:28252426-28259926 GCA_949126865.1 Montipora capitata | reverse complement strand
TAAATGCCAAGGCTGCTGCCTAAGAAAAATTTTCTGGGAGCCCTTCGGGCTTCCAACATTAAAAGTTAGTAGCCCGAGTCATTTTTTCAAGAGCCCAGAATTAATTAATTCCAGCTGGGATCAAATTTACAAGAACGTGAGGATGAATCAGTACCCGTTCAGGCTACTTGTTCAGAAATTTGGTCGCCCACGCTCACAAATAAGGCATGCAGGGAACCAGGTGACCGTTAGGCAGCAGCCTTGTATGCAGTTAAATACAATCTAATGGAGTTAACAACAGGTGTGCTGTGTATGTACATTGTATAGAGGTCTCAGCCAGTTTTAGTAAGTACTTGTACAAGTCATGTGTCAGGATGTCTCTTGTTTGTGAAACAGTGAACACTCACAGCATCATGCCTTTGTAGTGTTTTCTAGCATTGGAGTAGGAAGTGTGTTTCTAGGGTACCATTTTGCCCTAGTAAGCTCGTCTTTTATAAAAAACCTCACCTTTGCGTCCTAACAGAACTGCCAAGTGAAGAGGTGTGTTTCCTGAGGAAAGAGAAAATGCCACTAGCGGTTTTTACAGTAACTTGAGGAATACAAAAAAAATATTGATTGTGATAAAAAGTGATCCAATTAATTCACTTGTAAAAAACCTATAAATTAGTTAAAGGCTGAATTGATTTTGTAAAGATTACTACCAGTTTCCTTCATCTTTACCCTTACCCTCACCTTTAAAGCTCCCAACAAGGACAGCACTTTGATCTCTTGCACATTCTTTGTCTCAGCAATCAGCATGACATGTGACCTTGGCACTTTAACACAAGACCTTAAACATTTCCCTTAATTTTTGCTACTGAAAACAAGTTGAGTGCTCATCACAATTCTCAGGCAGACCAACCCTGGCCCTGATTTTAAGATATGATGTAGTGTAAACTTTGACTGAGCAGTTTTTTGTAAACCCAGCAATAAAGATCTGTCACAAAAATTTTTGCCCCTTGATCTGTGAACTCCCTTATCTTTACCTGAATTAAATAATTAGAATTCCCAGTGAGACATTAAAAACCATGGGTACACCGATTTTAAGCTGATAAGCATCAGTCTGGTTTTGAATTCCTCATATTGGTGACATTTGACAAATGAGGCTGAAAAGCTTGTCCGCCAGAAAGAAATGTTTCTTTATTTTCTATCTTAAGACAATTCTATTAATATACTATTAAATTTAATATCTCAAGCAAAGATTGTTTCGCTTGGATACTGCAATGGTAATTCCATTAATGCCTTCCATTGCCTCAGGACAATTTTATGAATTAAATTACATCAATAAAAATAGAATCGCTGCTTTTGGGTGCACTGACTGAGGGTCTCCTTGTCTCGACACACAGTAATCCAGATGGTCACCCATACTTCACATGCATCATAGATTTATTTCTAAAATTCTCCTTTACAGAGAAGCCATACCATAAAACCACAATATTTGTATTAAGACACTGCAATCTCTTGAATATATATATTTTTAATAATTTAAGGTTATCAGAAAATCACAAACAAAAGTTGATGCTTTCGCATTTTTGGCAAATTAACTCCATGGATTGAAGACTAATGTTCCGAAAAAAAAAAGGATTAAGAGTTATGTAAATCAAATTCTCACACAGCAAACCTGATACTGGAATCAATAAATTGTTTAAGCGACTTTTTGTTGATACAGTCATGTACATTTATGTCGTCATATCACGAGAAGTCAACTTGTCGATGTCAAGAATGTTCCAGATCCTACATAATTTTATTCAGAATTTCCCCATCCAAACAGCATTTAGTCAAATGTAGCATTGATATGATTCTGATCGACACCAATAATCTTCATTTAGGTTGGTGAAAAGAATCGAAAACATCAACCAGCTGAAACAATCATGAGCTCAAGCTTAGATAAGCTTCATGCCGGCCGGTGATAGGCGAGAAGCAAAACAAACCGTTGGAAGCTTCCAAAACAAGATCGCTACATAAAAGCCAGCTCTTACCATGTATATCTCTTTCTCCTATGTCACAGGTGCGTAAATAACCTGAAACCTTGCGCAAATTGCCCTCAAAAATAGCTTTGTGAAGAGGGAATTGATCACACAACGAATCCATCTTTGTTAGTGCGTTACCTAATGACGTCAGTTCTATCCCGTCAAACATAGAAAGATAAGCGTATAAAATGGCGAATGACTGGCAGCGAAAAGCTCGCCAGAGATGGAAGTTGTTAGCTTCAGTTATCAACAAGCAAGCACTTGGGAGAGAGAATATCAACGTATCTGTGCGGCGGTTTTCAGGGTTTAACTTGTTTTCTAAAACGTTTCTGGAAAGTGAAGGTGATTGTGAGTGGACTGACTATCGCCTTTTTGGTTCACACGTGAACAAACCAATGCTCGTGAAGCAACGAAGTAGACAGGTTATTCTAGAAGATTTGACCGGTTTTGACAATACTGGTAACGTCTGCTTATGGCCTTCGGAAGAAGTATTAACATATTACTTGCTTAAAAACAAGAATCAAGTCAATGGTAAAACAGTTTGTGAGCTTGGAGCAGGAATGACAGGTCTTGCTGGGATTTTCCTGGCTTCTTTTGCAGAGCCTTTCCATGTTGTACTAACAGACGGCAATAATGATTGTGTGGAAAACATGAGAGCTATCATTCACAGAAATCAACCGTCTTTTGGTTCAACCCTTGTGACATGTCAATCTTTGATTTGGGATGAAAATGCCAATCTGTCAAATCTGGAATTTAAATTTGATTTCATTATCAGTGCTGATTGTCTGTTTTTCACTCATTGTCAGTCTGGCTTAGTTCATGTTATGGATGCACTACTCAATGAATCTGGTTTGGCAATTGTGATGGCTCCTTGTCGAAAGAATACACTGGAATTATTCTGCAGCAAGGCTCGCTCTCGATTCAGTGTGACCATGTTGAGAAACTATGACCCTTTGGTGTGGTCAAGACATCAGTTAGCCAAGAGGGAAGATCCTTTGTATGAGGAAGATATTCATTATCCAGTGTTGTTGTTACTTTCCAAGAAAACAGGGATCAAGTCATGAAATGCATAATAATTTATTGTGAAGGGAGGCTTGTGTCTTGATGAACTTGTAATATTACAATTTGTAAAAAAAAGCTGAAGCCCTTTTGTTTCATGTGGAGTTTTGAATAGTTGCCTATAGTGAGAAACATATCATTGAGATTAACTGTTATCAACGGCCAACCACACTAATGTAGGATTGCTGTATATTCTGGAGCAAGCATGTCGTCGTCATTTGGGGATTATTGGGAAAGCACAGCAAATGGGTTCTGGAGGTGGTGTGAATTTCACAACATTGGGAGGGGAATGGAGTTAATACACCAGTCCTAAGTTATGTTTAAGATTATAACTTTATCCAATGGTTTAGTCAATATATAGCTTTTAAAATAAACTCCAAGCATTGGGAAGAGCTATGCACACTGAATACTTGACATTAAATTTTGTCACTGCGATTTTCATAATTCTGGGGAATCTTACCTTGAAGTGCTTAGCGCCAAACTGCGTTTTGGCTTCCATCAATCAAATTTCCAAACATAGCCGGGAAGATCAACTCCGCCTCCGGAAAGTGAATTGGAGTTTTTGTTTAGTTCACAGCTTGAACACCATTATGACATGTTTTTAGAAATTCTTCAGTAAAAAGATTTGTACAGATTCCATCGGCATTGAGTTCGAATCTACGAATGTAAAGTAAGGTAAAGTGGTGCATTTATATAGCGCCCTTATCACAACGTCTCAAAGGCGCTTTACAATGATCAATTTACCCCCAGCGGAGTGGAAGCATATACAGGCACAGCCGCTTCTAAGCAGTCCATGCATGCTGGTACTCATTTTACCGACCTCGAAGGATGGAAAGCTGAGTGAACTTTAGCGGGAAAGAAGGTCGCCAAATATTCCAGTCTCGGCAGAACTGGGAATGGAACCCGGGACCTTAGGGTTGGAAGGCAGAGATCTTACCACTGCGCCAACCCCTCCACCCGTCTGTTAGGCATCAATTGATTTTGTCATCTGTGGTTAGTGTCGGAAGTTTGATTGATGAAAGGCAAAACGAAGTTTGGCCATTTGCGCTTGAAGATTAATTTAGCAAAATTATGAAAATTGCAGTTAAGGGAAAATTTTTGACTGGAAATAGATGTTGCTAACCATTTCACCCCAAAGGGGCTCCCTACTGACAAGTAAAATCATCTGGCATCTGGCAGAGTAAAATCTTCAAGTATCACTTATGGGAGGGAAAAGATTATAATATGAAGAAAATTCCACACTTCAAAGAGGCCCCAGTAGTTCAAAGGTCGGATATCTTTATCTGGTGGATTTAAGCAACAGAGGACTTTTTCCGTTTGTTCATAGTCTCATCTTAACATGAGGGGGAGATGAGACAGTTATCTCAAGGGTTTGCATAACTGTCTCTAATTCTCCCAACTCCCTGAGTGTTTAGATGAGGCTGTGTAAACACGGAAGAGTCCCCTATTGATTGCCGCCATAAAATATTTCCCAAAAATAATTCGACAAATGAACGAAAATGCTGTTTTTTTTTTACTTCTTGATTGAAACAGATTTTTTTGATACACACTCATATTTCCTACCAGTCAATCAAAACTTGTGTCTGACAACACATAACCAATCAAAATTCGTGTGATGTCACAGTTGTGTTTACATACTCTCACTAAACACAGCTATTGACCAATTAGAGTGCATGTACTATCCTAATTATTTTATAAAAGTCAATATCCAACACTTTTCTTCTGTGCAAAATTCCAGGATTCACTTAGTAAGAAACATGCAGTAAGTAAAATCCTCTCTAAAAGAAACCTTGGCCAACAAAATGTGGAGTATTATATTTCATACCCTGGTTAGTGGGCTATCAGTTCGATAAAGTTATCCAGCCTGGACAATAACAGACCTTTTCGGCTTGTACATTTTGTTTTCCCAATACAGATCATGTGATAATACTCAGGAGGCTTGGTCCTTTGTTTTGTTTCTTAAAAAGAGTGCATGCAGGCATATTCATGCTTGCATGCCCTCATTTTAATGAACAAAACAAAAGACCAAACCTCCTGAGTATTATCACATGATCTGTATTGGGAAAACAAAATGTACAAGCCGAAAAGGTCTACTGGGGTGGGCTTCAGTTGTTCAAAAGGTAGATAACACCATCCACCAGATAAATCACTATCCAGCGTGTAAACACTAGCAAAACTAATTGAGTTATCCAGTGGACTAGTGGTGATTTATCCAGTGGACAACGCTATCCACCATTCGAACGACTGGGGCCAGATAAATCGCTGCCCAGAAGGCCCCAGTTGTTCGAAGGGTGGATATCGTTATCCACTGGATAAATCACCACTAGTCCACTGGATAACTCAATTGGTTTTGCTTTGGGTTATCTGCTGGATAGAAATTTATCTGGCCCAGGTTGCTCGAAGCATGGTTAGCGCTAACCATGGAATGCCATGCCATGGAAACCTATAGGTTTTGATATCTCTTAACCAACGGTTAGCGCTAACCAGGCTTCGAGCAACCGGCCCCTGGTGGATAGCGCTATCGACCTTTTGAACAGCTGAGGCCAGATAGAGCAAGTTTCAATCAAGTGTTGTGAAACCAAAACCAAATTAATTACTTTGGCAAATCAAAAAGGACGGAGACAATCCAGTAAACCAATCAAAACTCCAAGTAATTACACTTAGCCGACACAAAGCGCGGGAAAATGTGGACATGGAAGCCGCGATTGGTTTTGGTTTCACTTCTGATTGGTTGAAAAAGTGGTGCAAGAACTTTTAACCAATCACTGTCTGAAGTGATGCAAAACCAAAGCAATTTGCTAATTACTTTCGACACTGACTCATCATCAGTTGTCTCTCATGGTCTTATTGGGGGAACACAACTGGGGACGAGTCAGCTTTCGACACTCAATTGAAAACCGCTCTAAACACTAGCAAAACCAATATTGAGTTTTTGAGTTATCCAGTAGATAGTGCTATCCACCCTTTGAACAACTCCAGCCAGATGAATAGTGAGGAATCAACCATGACAAAAAATCCATGCTTTGAACAACTGAGAGCCTGATCTTGGTTGTTCAAAAAGGTGAATAGTGATGTCCATTGGATAAATCAGTGCCAGGTACAATAGGGACTGTCAAAACCAAGGTGGTTTTTAAAAGTGGATGAAGATTTCTTTGGTGGATAGTACTCTTCACCCTTCCAGTGGGGGAATTGAGTGGCAACGAAGTAAATGACAGAAATACAATCACTCTTTTTCATGCTTGTTTATTGAGTTATTTCGTTATAAATAATTATTTATTTGCTACAGATTTTGGTTCTGTAAACCTATTCCTTCACATTCAATTATGCATCCTTCCTTGTCTGACACTTCCTGAACCTTTATTTTTGCCTAGGAAGACAACAAAACAGAATTTATCCATGATTACAAAACAGCTGAAACAACACATGGTTATCAAAGTTCGTTGGCTGCCGGAGAAAATCACAACCTGTGCTATTTTGTTGTCTTTGCGAAAAACTTAGCCCCAATTTTCCTTGAAAGATAGTACATTTTTTTCCTGCAAACCCTATCTAACCACTGAAAAAAAATTCTTACAACCCTTTCAACACTTGGTGTTCCAGATACGAGACCAGTCATGGGTGAAAACCCAACTAAACTTGACATCAAACAACGACCCTGGATTGGCATCTGAAGGATGCTTTCTACAACTGTATTAAGTGGAACACTTTCAACAGTTGTAGGTATTGCTTCTTAGGGCAGTGAATGCGGCAACAAGCTATTTGAACAAGAGTTAATCAAAATTTCAGTGATGTCAAAAGCACCTCAGCTCCTTTGTATTTAACTCTTGATTGATGACGTTCACCTGATGACATGACATGACATGACATGACATGACAAATTAGTTAAGTCTGAGAATTCATCTCTGTTTGTGGCTCATAAAAATATCGGCATTCCTCTTATCTTCTCTCAGTTCTCACAACTTCTCAAAGTAAGCAATTTTGCATTCAGATGCCTCCAGGTCCGGGATGTGTCTAAAAATCTACTGATGCATCCAGCTTTGTCAGCTGCCTGGTGTAAGGCTTCATGTATTCTCACCTTCATGATTTTTTCTGCTACATATATTGCTGTTTGAGTGTGCATTGTTAGAGGTCCACATCTCAGTGAAGAGTGTCCCTTGGCTAATGCCATAAAGATGACCAGCTGAAAATGGATTTTCCCCTTTTAAGAATCACAACAGACAAACTGCAAAATATTATTGTTTTCTGTTGCACAGAAAAAAAGGATTTTGTCAAATCAGGAAGCAGTGCCTCAATGAAGGGTTATTTAACAAGTTTCTTTGCTGTAGAAAAAAATGAACCTTTCCTGAATCACAAATTAAAATTGAGGGGGTCAGCCTCTTTCACTAGGGGAATAGGCTTCTTGAAGGATTTCTTTCCAAAGGGGTGTCGGCTGCTTACTTGATCCTGTAGATGGTCG
>OX421457.1:28234926-28247426 GCA_949126865.1 Montipora capitata | reverse complement strand
AGCCTATCTAGGTTTAAGTTTCATATTAGATGTAAGGATCTTACTTAACTGATAAATGGCAACAATTGCCCCGTATACGTAATTTGTACCTCTTAAGGTGTGCCCGTGTTCTTAGAATTGTTTTGATTCTTTTAGCATATTGTAAAATTAATGTATATATAATTTATAGCTTATTTCTTATCTATTAGTTATCATAGTAGTCATTATTTATTTTATCTTTATGGTGTGTGCCCAATTAGCGTCAGCTAAATACATCGACACATGAATAAAGTTCATCGTCATCAAAGTTCGTCAATCAAACTTACATCTGTCATGTACTCTATAGGTGGTGCCATTTCTGCATTTGTTCCTCCCTTGAGGATGAGTTTTGACACAGCAGGAGCAAACAACAAACAAGGTAGAGCCAATTGCATCAGTAGACATACACTCCTATTAGCAGGAAATGAACAACGAAACTTTTCACTTCTACATTTTGACTGACTTAACTTCTTTTTGGACTTTTTTTTCTGTGAGCCTTAGCCTCAACAATAACCATTTTCACTATTAAAATTGTCCAATTAGTCCCTTCCCCTAGGGAGGGGGGAGCCCACAGCCCCTCCCTCGCCATGGCCCCTGGGTATCAGCAGAGCCATGATTGGATGGGGTTGACTGTGTACTGGAAAGTCTGTTGAAAGTATGGTGTGAAGTGTGCTGATCTGTGGTGTAGGTTCTGTACGAAGTGAGGGTGGTAGCAGATGGGAATGTGGAGATCAGGTTGGATAGAAGTCATGGAGACAACACAGAAGATGGAACATCGTCAAGGCATTACTGTGGTGGATTGAGCTGCTCAGGAAAGGACATTTGTAGATTTCTTGGTGCCTTGGGATAGGAACCTAGTGACTAAAAAGATGGGAAAATCACCAACTACTCTCCTCTGCCAAAGGAAAGCAGGAAGATGCATTGGGTGTTGAGGAAGATTGTGCTGTTGGTGGTTGGTTGTTTGGGTGTGGTGTCTAATAGACCAATTCGGCTAACTCAATGTTGTACCCAATTCAAATCTCTCGGGGTTAAAATTCTTTGTGTGTTGAATTTGCATGACAATGAAGCATTCACATTTAAATGATGTGGAAATACTTGGAACAAAACGTTTTATTCCCAAAAGATTTGAATTGGGTACAACATTGAGTTAGCCGAATTGGTCTATGGGTTGGAGGGTCTTTTGAAAGATCTCGAGATTCCAGATGTACGTGTTGGGAGAAATGAAGGCCTCTGCAGTCATTGGGACCACCCTAATCCTCCAGAAGACACTTGGTCTCTAAGACCCTGGGGTCCAGGGCTGAGGCTAAGCTAAGCAGTGTTTACGCCTGCAGAGTTTGAATAACATCTCCTTGCAGGTTGTTCTGTTCACAGAAAGTCAAGAATTATTCATTATTATTATTATTACTATTTCATTCATTCACATGATATGTTGTTAACGTGGTTTGTAAACTAGGCATCAAGCCACGACCTATGGCCTTAGGTGTCTAGTGTTCTTCTCAAGATTCTTGCCGTTCCCAACAAGGAGGCTTTTTGTAGTAATACCATGCAATCTAGTCCAATTTTCTTCAACGATGTTTTCAAATTTTTGCTGAACGTCCCTAGTGCACCAATGACAATTGGTACGACAATTACTTTTCGGCTTGTTCTGTAGCTGTCTCAAATTGCCCATGTAATGCTTTGTTCTTGTATTTAGACATTCTGTCTTCAGACACTATTATTACTATTATTATTATTACTATTATTATTATTATTATTATTATTATTATTATTATTATTATTATTATTATTATTATTATGATACAAAAACATAGGTAAGCTCAGGCCATAATTCCTGTATTGATATCTCAAGACCTCTCATAATTGTGTTCTAAACTTCATTCGAAATCCCCAAATAGCTAACCAAGTAAATCTGGCGATAAAAACACAAAAGAATTAATAATAATACAAATCTCTGTTCTACCCAGCTGTTTTTGTATCTGCAGTAAATGTTCCACAGCCAATACTTGACGGGTGAAGGGTAACTGCCATTGAACCAATTTCATCTCCAAACAGTTTTCCAGACGTGATATCCCTGATGAGCTGCAATCCTGAAATTCCAGGATCATCATAATGATTATATATCACATAAACATTTTTACGGAAACCAAATGAGGTTAACATCTTTGCTATCAACAGAATACCACTAAAACTTGGAGGAATGGAAAAAGATTTGTTCACTTTGATTCACCTGTCATATGCTGAGCTCGCAGTCCAGGTGTTGATCTTCCACCTCTGATATTGTGAATGCAGACTGAAGAATTTAATAAGCAAGCAAAACTCACTGCATTTCTGAGTATTTGACCGCCCTTTAGGACAAAGGAGATCAGTAAGTAAATCTATATATAATTAACTGATTCAGCTATTTATGTTTTCAATTAAAACATTCTTGAAGGCAAACATACCATGTGCTCCACATTAGAGGGGGGTCTAAGTTGAAAAACTTCACGAACCTGAAACCCTGACTTCCACATTAATCAAGGGAAAGACTTTGTGAAGTTTATAGAAACCCATTACTGGTACTGACCCGCACTTGACCTGGAGATTCCAACCCTGTCAACTCAGAAAAAGCAAGGTTTTAGGAGTGGCATAGTCACGCCCATGAGCGTCACAGGCGTGAATCTCTAGGGGGGTCCGGGGGCATGCTTTCCCAGGAAAATTCTCCTGCATTTTGAGATCACAGTCAATGGAAAATACTGGAGTTTTTAACAGGCAGTGAAAGCAAAGGCCCATTCACGTCCCATGAATGAACACTGCACAACCTTGAGGCAATCCAGTGCATTACTGCGCCCAAATTTACGGCACGCTCATGCTACAATGCCAAAAGGATAAAAATGGCTGAGAAACCACAAAAAAATGGCAAAGAATGGTGCCAAAAAGTGTGGTTAACTAAAGAAAACATCTTTCTTTGGCTAGGAAGAGTTTCAAAAACTGAGAGAATATTAAGCGAAAATGGGAGGCCAGAAATCTTCGCCGAAAATTTGTAAAAGCCACAGATATTCAAAACATGGGAAAATGCTCAACTGCGGCAAATTGATTATTGTTAACTTCACACTGCTATAAGACATTGACATCAGAAAACCATTTGAGTAAGTCAGGTGCTGCTTATATGTAATATATTTTCTATTTTTGGCTGGGTTAACGTTGTCTGTTGTTTTTCAGTCGGGCGACCAACCTTTTCATTTTACCAAAAACTAGTCACCTGGAAAACTTTCTGGTCGTCTGGGACGACCGCTAATTTCAAGCACTGCCAATCTATAAGGGGTTATTAGGGGTCACTTCAGAAGCACTTAGCTCACTTGCTATCTGTCAGGGCTCTTCCTCTTCCACAAAGCAAAACAAAAGAGGAAAAAAAACATCAAACAATAACCTAACCCAACCACGAGCTAACTAAACAAAGAAAAAGTTTCACAGCTTTTTACACCGAGGTAAACCCTTTGTGAGAACCCTTTGCAACTAGAGCAAAGAATACCCTACATTCTGCAAAAGACCCAAGGGGTGGCCTGTGGCAGAATCACAGAAAGAAACGCTTTTTGAATTTCGCGCCTAAGCAAAAATTTACAATTTGCACACTGGATGCATTCAAGGAGGACACCACTCAGTTCTTATGGTAGCCGTTGACAATTTAAAGTTTGTGGTGATGGACTACATCCTTTACAAACTAAAAATTAATTTACATGACAAGAACTAACCCCTTCCATTATACTTCCATCAATTTCGATACTTTCATCGGAGTTGCAGGAAGCCATTTTTGAAGAAAACAGTCAGGCGTTATTGCAAAACCGAGAAAGAACTGAAACCAAATTACCACCAACGTAGCCTCGCCTTTCATGGAAGATCGACGTAATCCAGCGAAGGGAGAAATTCACCGGAGAAGACAAGTTTCACGGGGGACCTCGGGGAATATAACATATTTTGATGAAGAGAGTGCTGGACGTCTTTCGATAACATTGAACTCTTCCTTGGATTACACCTTCTGAGGCATCGTTCGTTTGGTCACTAAACGACTCTGAACCACTTTTTTGCATCTCGTCTTTTAAATATATGCAGTCTTGAATGGCCGGGAAACATGACGATGACAATCTATTGCGTAGCGAGAAGTGCTTCATCTCTTAGATTTGCTCCAGAAACCAAAGCTCATATTGACCAACGATTTCTTAAGGAGAATCAGATGTTTTCTCTTGCGTGCAATCGGTATTCTAAGGATCTCCCTCATGTGACAGCTGCGAAGCTATTTGATAATGGGCGGAAACTAGTTGCTGAATTAATTCAGCTGAACACACAAGAGAGTCTCCAAGAAAATGAATTATTCAAGAGGCTTTTTCTTAGTAAACCTCAAGAGGTACTTCTTGGTGTGGGGGAGGTAAGAATCTGCTGCGTATGATACCAGCTTGTTGTTACTTTTTAATATTAGTCTGATCTCAGACATCGTCTGTACTGTTTTTCTCCTCGAATGCATGTGAGGTGCTCAGCGGGTGTCGATCAATAAGCTTGAGTCTTGGTTGGTAATCATAAAACATAATATTTGTTTTAGATCCCTTTATTTGAGAAAATGCTTAATTGGCACAGTGGTGGGTGTGCTATGTGGTGTGCTGTGCACATGACACAGCTTTGATTTCTGGTCTCAGCATCGTAAATTACATGTACATGCAATGTATGTGTGTTCCCTGAGCTCTCCTCTGGGAGATTCTTCTCTGAAAAAAAGCAATCTTAGCACCACGTTGTACTGACTCAGAAGAAAATTGTTTTCGTTAGTCTGGTATTATTGTTATTATTGTTGTTGTTTTTTGTTTACATGTACATGGTACTGTATACATCATATGTGGCATGCATGTGACTCAAGACTTGGCAAACATATGACGGAAATGGTATTGTAGCAGAGCTCCGTGTGCGCGTGCACATGGAGCACCATAGTTATAAAATATGGTAACCCATCGATGCAAGAATTTTTGGTTTTATAGCCATAACACCATCAACTGTCCCTATGTACGTATATCCGTTCTTACCTCCAACCCTTCCATGTATGCCAATGTGACCAGTATCATGCTAGTTTACAGCATACATCTTTGATATTGGACATCCATGTTTTGATCAATTGACACCTGTCAAAACAAGGTATCTGCTAACCAGTACCACATGACCATATCGCGAGCTCAAGCTTAGGGCTCACTGAGGTCAGCTTGTTTTTTTTTTTAATGTGACCACTGACCAGGTACTGGTTTTCAATTGGATTGCAGGCTCAACCCAGGTTAACTCACCTAAACATAAGCAAGGCTTCATTTTTTGCGCGCTTTCAGTGGCTCGATGCGGGTACACGGCCATACTACGTCAACTATAGTTCTTACACAGTCAATGCCTTTAGTGTTCAGGTGGAAAATGGTTTGGAAAATGTTTTCTTTCTTCATTTTTCGCTGAGTTCAATCCAGTTTGACATATCATGATAGCTGTGGTCCACACTGTGGCGGCCATGCAGCTACATGTATTCAAGTCAAGTATCAGAGGGATATAAACTTAAAGCTGAGTGCTTATTTTTAATTTGCTTAGACCTGCTTTTTTCTCTGTATTGCAATTTTTGGCATATCTTTAGAAGCTCTGATAAGGTTACATGTGCTTAGAGGACCTATGGCCACAACAGAAACGAAAGGAGAGTGAAAGAGAACAACAACGACAAAACAGAATACCAGTACTAGCTCATACTTAGTGGAAGAAGTTACTCCACAAATTCTTTCCTTGGACACTAAACCGTTTGTTATTTTCAAAAAGTGGTTTAATCGGTTTTTCCTTTGTTCAGGAATGAAAATCAAATTTTTATTGTCAACTGGAATTAAATAACAATGATCTGTACTCTTTTAGACATAAGAAAAAGTTGATTTGTTTCTTTGTTTTGCTCTAAAATGGGATCAAAAAAGTGCTTTTTAATCCGTTTGCCCAACTTATTTTCAATGTGCCTCGACATCTTTTGACCTTGAACTGACAAAATTTTTTTAATGGCTTCTAATTTTAGCATGATTCCTATTCATTGGCTATTGACAGTTGACTCTGAATGGCTTTTTTTCCTTTTCCATTCGCTTGCTGAGGGTGTGCTTGTTTTCTTTTAAAACTCATGCAGTTCAAGAAAAATTTGTTGCTTAACTGGTGAATTCCAAAGTAAATTTCACTTGAAAAGCCAATATTGTACTCATGGCTTCGTGATTTATGTGATATTGGTTTTTAGCATAAATGTACCATGGAATTCACTAGTTTAAGGCAATGAATTTTTCTATAGAAGAAAGCAAAGAAAATGATTTAATTATTAAAGCAGCAACGCGGACAATTTGAAACCTTTTCACTTTTTTGACTATTACCCTACAGGCAGTAAGAATAAATAACCAGAGTGCTCGACTGCTTTTAGGCTTGGTTAAATCTATATAATAGAATTATTGTTCTGACTTTCAGAAATTTCTAGTTGTCTCAGAGATGTTCTTTAAGTCTCATAAGACCATTGGAAACGTAATATTGTTATTTTAGCCTTGAATTTGAATTTTTTGGTGTCCATTAATTAAAGTATCATGGAAGTAATTTGATAGAAATTAATATTAGTGTTGTCTCAAGTTCTGCCAGGTAACTACAAGCCTCAGGATAAAAAATATTTACTTGCGTGGAAGTCAACTTTCATACCATTTTTAAAATAAGATAATGCATTATGCAGTAAACTCAAGCAGATGGAGAGTTTATTCAGAAATGATATTTCATTGCATTATTGCTTGATAAAAAAAGCTGACTCTTCACCAAAATTTCCTGTTACTTACACATGCATGTCAAGTGTTTGATATTTGTCAAGTGATAAGGATGCTAAGCGTACATGTATTTTCAAAGTGTGACATTCAAGGGTTAATGAAATACAACAACAACTATCTCCAGCAAGGGTTGTTTTAAACCCTTTTAACCATTCTAAGCTTCTTTTCTCTGATTGAAGACTTCAGGCATATGCCATGAAAAATGACCAGAAAATGAGGCTTTATTGTCTTTTTTCAATCGTAGGAATCACAGAGAATGCATAAAATGGGATTAGAGACAAGCAAGCCAAGCATTTGGATAAATCTCTTTTGACCTCTCTAATTTGGTTATGGCCCTTGACTTTGGAACAAAATGCTTATTAATTTGGGAGTAATAATCAAACTGAAATCTCTTTGAATTAGTTCTAACAAAGAAATGGCTTAACGTCTTTCTTACGTATATTTTAAAATCATTTCAAATACATGTAACTTTTGAGCAAAGTATTTCAATCTAAAAAATGACTTTGATGGCATGGTTAAGTAGCAAAATAATAGATCAAAGGACTTCTTGTCCTAGATTAGCCTTTGCTACATCTACCTGCTGGCTTGCTTCAATGTAAAACTGTTCCAATAGTAAGCTAAAAGTGTAATAATGTGTGTATGTATAAAAAGCCAGACAAATCTCAGTCTGTGGCAAATTCTCAGCTATTGCTGGTATTTTATCTCCTCATCAATATGTTGTGTCGTGTTTGTGAAATATAACAGCTGTAATGAAAGTTGTTGGTAGTTATTGTGACAAATATCATGAAAAATAGTCCTCCAGTTTTGATAGCAAATTAATATCGATGTCGGTTGTTTTTACATGGAAGTCTCTTATTGAGTAATTTAAAATATATTTGATATGCAGAATATGTATACAGTTTTTGTTAAGCAGATGGGTTGTCAATCATTGAGATTAAGTGTGTAGCCACCTCCACTTACATTATGTCAAACACTATCGCATGATTGGACATTCACAGAGCACATGTTAGTCAGCCTCTAGGCCCTGATTCGTGCATGTGGGATGTAAAAGATGCATACATATTCAGCTATCTTCCATTGTGGTTTAGTCATGAAGTGTTTCAGTGGTCGCAGTGGGGTGACATTGTGTACTATAAGGACTCTGTTTGACAAAATCACTTCCATCACCTCTCCAGTTTTCACTGGAAAGGTAACCTCTGCTTTATCCAGTGCTCCAAAGGTCAGTATATTTTTATTGATGAAACTCAACCATTTCAGCTTGTAGATGTGTGATTTAACCCTTCTCAGAGGTCATATCGTGCAGCTCATCAACATTTTGCCAGAAGCATTACCGGCAACAAGGAAGTTACTGTAAAAGAACACTTGTTTGTTCTTAATGGAGTTGAGTTCAAGGTTATTGGATGCAAATGTAAATCCTTTGCAGAGCTACAAATTTATCAGCAGTGTGTGAATTTGTTGTGCACCTTTTGATTTACATATCTCGTTTACATGTCTGTAAAGTGAAAGTTATTTCACAGTCTGTTGGTTTCCATAGTGGACCTGCTAGCAATGGATCTTAATTCAATTGCCTTGAGCCGTTCATTGTTTCTTTCAAACTGAGCATCAATATATATTTTGAAACTGTTTAATATGTGGTAAAAAGTTTTGATTTGTGATTTTTTGCATAAAATCTTGACTCTTCACATAATTTATGACTATAAAATCTACATAACATTGAGCAGCACATTTCCGCCCTGCAGTGTGTTATGCTATAAATGGTGAATTCAACTTCAATAATTCTTTTAATTAAACCAAGCACAATATTATCTTTTAGTTGACTGATTTCCTTTGAAACTCTCAAAAGCAAAGCAATTAGCTCTTGAGGTTTTGTTAGATCTGCTGTTTCTGTTTACATGCCAGTATAGATTATTAATGTCACATGTTGGTGTTAGGGAGTCATCTATTTAGGGTGTGTGTCATATTACTTTCTTGTGTTTTGAGGCTCTGAAGTCGTGATCATCTGATTTGTTGGTACTGATTACAGAAATTAAAAAAATGATTATGTGAGAATGAGGAATATATTTCTCAGTTTTACAACAAAACATTAAATTTTATAGAATATGACACTATTGTCCTAAAAGTGCTCTTGTTCAGATGGACAACAGAAATTCACTCATAAAATATTCTGGAGTTTTATCCACTGCCCTCTTGTTCTGTTTAGACCCTTAATAATCATATTTGTAATAATTTAGTATTATTGATGTAAACAGTTAGCCAGTTGTTGATCCTCGGTGTATGTTCCTGTGATTTCAGGATTGCCAATTTTTACTGGGTTGCCATATGGCAATCCAGTCGAAAACCGAGAGGGATTTTTCCGGTTTTTTTTTTTTTAATAATTATTCATTTTTCCTGTGTCAGAAATGGAAAACTTGTGCAATAGGGTCTTTCCTGTCACTCCACTGCTAAGTATATTCCTTGTGCCCACAGTCTTGTGCTCATATCTGTGGTAGGTTTCAGGGGTTGTAGAAATGCATAGATTTCATCCAGTGGACACAGCAGAATATCTCATTAACCTGTAATGGCGTCAAAGTCGATGTAACATGAATGGCGTTTTTGTGGATCTTTAAACAAAATATACTCTAAGAATGGAGCAGAAATCGATAAACAAGACAGGCAGTGAAAAATAAACATCTGGAATTTTCAAGCGACGAATAATGGACTTCAACATTAATTGCATCTTTCAGGCATCAAGCAGATCTGTATTTCTAAGTATTTTACTAACTATGTTGTTATGTAGAACACTGAAACCAAATGGCAAATTCTGTGGTACATAGCTGTGGTAATTTTGTCTGGTTGGATATGGGTTTAACAAACTCATTGAAGGAATCGAACACCTTGAACGGATCTGTGTTATCTCTGTTGTCTGGCTATTTATATTCATGCACTCAATTCTGTTTTTCCAACGAAAACAAAAGAGAATGTTTACATAACAATAGAGTTCAATTCCCGGAGGATTGGGTCGGCACACCAACATGGCCTCCATTTCTTTGTTTAGGGAAACCAACATAATTTATGGTGGCCGTGACATAATGTGAAACCCAAAAATTTGGTTGGGAAAAAATTCTATCCCTATGAATCTGAGCAGTTTGAGTCTTTCAAGTGCATTTGGAGATGTGTTCATACACTTGTATTTTATCTCATGAACACCAGATGTTTAAGTCGAGTATCATATTGGTGGCTCACTTTGATCCACCAACATGGAGGTAGTTTACAGATTTGTTTCCTTCAGTTCTTCGCCTTTTTCATTGACCGGTTTCGAATTGGTTTTTTTTGTTGCGTGACAGTGAAAATGACCTATTTTAAAAAGAAAATGGTGTTCTGTTCCTGGACTGATAATTTGTTAGAGTGTTTGGGAATGAGTATGAAAATTTGAGGAGGACAAACATGTACCAAAGGCAACCCAGTTTATGCTCACAGAGCGCCTAGTTTGATAGCTCTAAAGTAGGTTTCATTGATTCATGTGGAGACCAATATAATGTGTTT
The DNA here is from genome assembly GCA_949126865.1 of Montipora capitata. NCBI lineage: Eukaryota > Metazoa > Cnidaria > Anthozoa > Scleractinia > Acroporidae > Montipora > Montipora capitata. The sequence goes on along the minus strand of OX421457.1, from coordinate 28,237,074 downwards.
GCAAGCCACCTTTTTTGACGTTGCCAATGAAGTGTGAACTGTGTCAGCATACCTTCTACGATATACACTGTAGCATCTCACTGCTCTGGAAGGCTTGACACGGACATTATTTTGACGAATGTTTTAAAAAATATTAAGGTTGTCACGATGCTTCTGCAGTCATAGTAATGGACTGCCCCTCCCCCCCCCCCCTCCTATCCCCCTCCCACCCCCATTAACAAGTAAATTGCCTGGTGTTTGACAAAGTAAAATCTACTAAGGCTCACTCCTCTGAGTCTAGGTTCGGTGGTTTAAGACGTGATATTTTTACATATCCACTTCCACTGACACTTAAATAATTTAATTGTTACAACTCAGTCACTTTAACAAAGTATGGAGACCTTTCAGTATGAAACCACTAATGTCATGTGTTCTAAAAATTTGTTGTTCCAGTTGGTACAAGAGAGAATAAAGGAAGTTGTGAGCAATAATGCTCTTGTTTCATCCATTGCTGAAGCAACAGATTACTTCACTGCAACAACAAAAGCTCTTATGAGCGATGTTGGAGATCTGTCACAGCTTTTTAATGAGAAAAAAGACCATGCACTTGCTAGTGCAACCGAGTTTTGGAAGACATATTGCGAGAATCACACTCCATTAGAAACACTGCACTGCTTAGTTGATGATTTTGTTCTTAGTCACATCAGCTGTGAAGGACTGGAGCTGTTTTCGGAGTATGTTTGGGCAATGAGACCACAATATGGTGAACCAGGCTTCATTATTGAAGCAAACCTCCCACTAGTTGATGATGATGCCTTCCATTTCCATTTTATGGATCAAGATCGAATACGTAGGAGATCAATACTCTTTGTTGGTCAAAGATAAGCTATGTGGGGTAGCCTCTCCATGTTGGTTTCTTATCTTCCCGTAGGGAAGAAGATCCTCTTTTATGGGCTTTTAGGAATACTCCATACCTTCCTGTGGAAGGTCAAGGAGAAATCTGGCACTTGCAAGGATTTAGGTGTTACACACTGCACACTCAGCAGACCAGTCAAACACTTGTACTCAAGTTGATCATTGCAGAATCTGATCTATTGGTCACAGTGAGAAGATCATTGAGTGTTTCAGTAGATGTTGGTGGTTTGGAAGAAGAGCTCCAAGTTCGTAACCCAAAGATCACTGGGCGGCTGCAGGGACTTGCAGTGGTTTTAAATATCTCTTGTTAGTATTCCCTTAAGTTGTATTTTATTCTTTCACAGAATAGAAGCTTACTCTGAGGCATTTGGATGTTATACATGTACATGTAGTTTTTCACTTTTAAAAAGCAGTTTTTGTCATTTTCTCTAAATTGTACAGGTAATCTTGATCTTGTTATGATCACTGAAAGTCAACTAAACATGTTGGAAATAAGTGTTAAAGAGTAATGTAGTATGATTCCTGGAACCTCTAGGAAGTGGATTTGAGTGTAGCAATTTTGCAGTATGAGAATTGGCCCACGCAAGCGAACAGAAAAATGTCTGACCTGGGGCCCTTTTCTCGAAAATCCCGAAACTTTACAAGCCATTTTCGGGTGTCATAATTCCCTCTTTATCTCAAGAACGGAGAGGATTTTAGTCGTCAAACTTCACAGTGAGTTTGTTTTGTGTTACCTTGAAAGCTTGTTTAAGGGTTGGCTTTCCAAAAACTAGTGGATAGCAGGTTCACAAATGGCTATACTTGGACTCGCAACTTTGCAAATTAAACCTGTGACCTTTAGATTGGATCACCTTTCCTCGTCTGTCTGAGCTGCAACACTCTCTTGAAAATGAGACTTTTAGATTTTACTCGGACTAACATGGAGTGATTTTACTTATCAATGGGAGCTGCTTCAGGAATGAATGGGTTAATGGGTTAAGGCCAGACAGGAGCAGGGGTGGATCTTTTAATTCACCTTGGCAATTGAACATGAAGAGCGGTTTTCAATCAAGACTGTCGAAAGTAATTAACAAATTGCTTTGGTTTATGATTGCTTCACTCAGTGATTGGTTCAAAGATCTTGCGCCACTTTTTCAACCAATCAGAAGTAAAATCAAAACCAATCGTGGCTCGCGCATGCACATTTTCCAGCACTTTGTGTCAGCTACGTGTAATTACTTAGAGTTTTGATTGGCCAAAGTAATTACTTTGGTT
>OX421457.1:28209926-28229926 GCA_949126865.1 Montipora capitata | reverse complement strand
CAGTGCTAGCCTTTTGAGCATGACAAAATGACAATTTCCTTTTTTATCAAAAATGATTTTCAAAAGGAAACTAATGGTAAAAGAAATTTAGCTGCTATGACATAAGAAATTCCCAGAGTGGAAACAGCCTCAACTGAATTCCCAAGATACATACAAAAGCACAACAGAACTGAATCAACCCAATAGTCTTTCTCCATTTATATCCACTTAATTGCAGCTGTAAGTACACGTACATTGTAAGTAGGTATGGTAGATAGCTAGATGGATAGATTGGTAGGTAGCTATAGACAGGTAGGTACTAGTCTAAGATTGATTTCCCAGCTTCGTGCTGGTTGATGTAGGCTCAATTTCTGCCACTCTCTTGAGCCTGGAGAAGCATGGCTCCTTTCCCAAGACAGTGACTTGTAATATTGACCCTATGGTCTGCAGAGGCTCTTAAACCTAACTAATGACTTCCTCAGGGTACTGCACTTACTGAAAAGGCTTGTATCAGCATATCTTTAAATTCCGACCTCAGTCCTTGTTCACAACACTGCATCAGTGACTTGAGATAGGAGTTGGAAACAAATGGAACTCGTATGAAATCTAGAAGCTGTTTCAATTCTTGTGTTCTGTTCTGCAGATCATGTGTTACCCATCTCAACATTGCCCCCAGAACCTAAGAGAGAACAACAAACTTCCATGGTTGACTTGCATTGGGAATTGTGTGGGCTTGTGAAAATTAAATTAATTAATTGACAATTTTGACTGGTTAACCCATTCACTCCTCACGCATCCGAGGATGCCTACAGTTGAAGAGTAAAGTCGTCTGTTATAAGACAGAGTAAAAGTAAAGTCTCACTCTCAGGGGTCAATGGGTTATTTTTTAACCCATTAACTCCCAGGGGTTCCCCACTGACAAGTAATTTAATCATCTGGCGTTAGACAGAGTAAAATACTAAGTATGGCTGGTTCAGGCCGGCCTGGGGGTCAAAGGGTTAATTTTTCGAATGATACTTTACTTTCCTAAGTATCAATGTCCAGTTAACCCATTTGTTCCTGAAGCAGCCCCCCATTGGCGAATATCAATTGTCTGGTATTAGACAGAGTAAAATCTATTATGTCTAGTCTCTTTCAGGATTGAGAAGGTGAAATTGAGTCACTGCCTTTTAGGCAAAGGGAAGGAACTGTGACAATTCCTTGGATATGTTTGCCTCCAATATCCTGGTGATCATTTCCAAGCTTTATCACTCTCAGAAAATAAAAAGGTAGTAGCTTTTTCAGAGAGAAACCAATAAACATTTAAAATCTTTTTATATTTACAAAACCTTTTTTTAAATGTTGAAATACATAGATTTATATTTATATTGCAATAGTAATTTCAGTATTGACTCCTTTCTACTTATAAGACTTACAGTTTTTGTTAAGTATTTTGTTGTTACTTCCCAAAAAATGGGGAGGCTTGAGGAGAGGTTTTAACTCATGATTTGTCACTGAACGGGTAGGAGGTGGACTAGTTTAGTATTTAACAAGCAAAGTAAACAGATGAATAATAAGCATCAACAGGAATAATGCCAGACAGGGAGCCAGGGAGGATGAACATGTAAGGCATGCTTTCAGAAAAAAACTCAGTTACCCTTTATTCACCAAAACTGAGTCTCATTGGATGGTGAATCATATCTGGATGGGTAAGACCATCTAATATCAATGACCAGTCGTGAATTCTTGAGTCAAGAGGCAAGATTTGTATTTCCATTCTGGACTTACATCCTGACTGGAGGATTGTTTTCAGGCTACTCTGCTTCACCTTGCTTTTTCCTCCCACTTTTTCAGAAAAATCTACTCCTAATTCATTACATGAGGCTGTGGTACTGTGTTCTGGGATCATACATTCACTGTACAGTGGTCATGGTCATTGTCAACAACAACGTCAACGACAACAACAACTTCAACATCAACATTATGATTATCATTATGATTATCCGCCCACCGTAGATATGCAGGAACATACCAGGGTTACTAGTCCTCAAGGTGCTGTAATGTTAATCACACTTGCAAAAAAATAAGAATGAAAAATGCATCAAAAGGCAACCATCTACCCTGTTACTCAGGCCCTGCTTTATACGGAGAAAAGTTGTCCCGGGTAGGAGGGTCACCATCCCAGCAGAATCAACTTAAGCAAGCGTTTATATGAGAAAAAAATTTACCCTTTCGCCTGAGTCAAAAGCTTCCCGCCTCAGTTTCAATCACCAGGAGACTGAGAAGAGAGTGCTCATGCATGCTCTCATTATCTTGCCTTGACCCACCTAGGTGAGCCAAACTGCTTACATGAAAAAAAGTTGGCCCCGCTATGAGGGTGACCCTACCATTGAAAAAGGGTGACCTGGCCAGGAAGGTCACTTTAAGGCCGAGTCAACTTTTTTTTTCTCATGTAAACGGTTCGCTGAGTTATATATATATGTATGTGAGAAAAGTTGGCTCGCCCAGGGTTGCTCGGGTAAGGCAAGTGACCATTCTACCCGAGACAACAAGAGTTTTACTCATCAGCAGTTATCTGACAATATCGTAAATTTCTTCTCGAACCACAAAAAATTTCCCACCTCATCTTCTGACTTAACGTACAGATCATCGCGCCTTATAAAATCAATCAACTGCTCCCTGGTCAAGTTTTCGAACTCCTCGCTTTGAGATACTTCCAAAAAGTGACGAAAAATAAATTTCTCCGCTGCTTTGGCTAAATCAACACAGCCGTAAATCTCCGTAAAATCTTTTATTCCAATGCAGTTCGAAGGATCAAGTTGCGATTGCAAGAAGTCACAACACGCCTTTTTGACGGCCGAGATCTGCAAAATGCACGCAACGGGAAGCAAGTACTGTACATTTTCCTCTGTGATCCGAATTTGCGCCGTGTAGGCAAATTCGATCAAAAGCTGAACACTTTTCGAGTCCATAGATTTCAACGTTACGCTGTCTTGACGGCTTTCAATTACGTCGTTTGTAAACATGGCATAAAAATACGGACTGAACGATGCCAGGACGACCCTGTGCGCGTAGATTTCTTGTTCTTCAACGCAGAGAATAACATCGCATAGTTCCTTTCTTTTGCGCAAATCGTTCATAATGCTGAACGTTAACTTCATATGATCCTCAATGACGATGGTTTCTTCCATAGGTTCCATAATAACACGAAATCTGACCGCCAATGTTGCTCTTTGTGTGCTACTGTTTTGGGCAAATATTTACATTTCTTGTGTTTCAAGTACAAGACGCTCCATGAGCGTAAACTGGGTAGCCTGTGGTACGTGTTACACAAAAACAGAAGGCACTGAGATGGGTGTTATTGAACTTTATATAATAATCCAAGTTATTCACGGATTTTGATTGGTTCTTGCCTATGATCTATTAGAGGACAGACGCACGATTGACGTCACCATCAGCTTTTATGCGAATAAAGTTTAATTCTTTATTATATAAAACAAATAGATTCCATGTAGCCGTGGGTCTGTTCAGTAATAGGGAGCTTAAGCACGCGCGTTTTTAAGACGCGGACGGCAACCGGAGGTGAATATTTCGCACGCCAGGATAGCGGTCTCTCCCAGATTTTTAAACTTAGGGTCTCTGATAGTGAAAAGATACTTAGCGATATAAATGTGGTTGTGTGAAGACAAGTTAAAAGGGAAAACAGCTCACTTCCGGTTGCCGTCCGCGTGTCAAAAACGCGTGTGCTTCAGCTCCCTAATAGATCACAGAAGACGTCAAAATGTGGTAAGAACATCAGTGACACACTCGGCTATCACCTCGTGTGCCACTTTTTTTTTTTCAGACGCACGGCAACATGGAATCTATTTGTTAAGTAGCGTTCCAGTAATCTTTTTTAAGTAGGGGGGAGGGGGGTGATGTAGACCATTTGAGGGATGACCCAGACGTCATGCCAGCAATGGCCTTTCGGCTCACGCGTTTACACGTTGAATTATCTTGTAATGTCCTGTCCTGTTTTGAGGTCTTTTACTTTTTTAAGCTTTGGTAATAAATTCAGTTCAAAGATAACAAAACACGCTCTTGAGTCAATGTCACTCGTTTCTTCTTTAAAAGGGGCTATGCCACTCAAAATGATATAATTCCATGATTTGGAGAGCACTCACCTCCCACCAATGTGGCTCGGGTTCGAGTTTGTTGATTCTCTCCTCCGCATTGAGAGATTTTTCTCCGGGTACACTGGTTTCCCCCTCCCCTGAACATTTGCCTTGATTTGCGTTAATTATTCATTTTAGTTTACAGTCTCACCAATTAGTGCTCCAGCGCTAGAACGACTAGACACTTAATAAGTTGCTTTCCTTTTTTCTTCTCAAAATGCCCAAAAAGTGGAATGAAACATTGCAATAACCACGTAAAGCTGTTGGGTAATCTTGAAAAAGGTCGGGCCGACGCTTTTCAAAATTATGACAAATCGCCTACATAAAGGTCGTTTATTTATTTGCTCAGAATCAATTCGTTTGTGATGTAACAATAATTTCATTGGTAAAGGAATTCCACATTGCCATTTTCGAGTTTTAAACGCATGATTAACTAAAGATTTTCCAGAAACACAGTAAAATAACGTGACATAGCCCCTTTATATGAAATAGTCTGCAAAAATACTAACTGCAAATTGCTCTGACGGACGTTTTCCTGCATGTTACACTAAGCAAACGTTTATGCCAGACACTAAGAAAGGACTGAACATGTTGTTTCCGCTTCATAATTTCTCTTCTTTTCGGTCCAATCTGAAGCCAGGTCAAATTTTTGTATTTGGCGCAAAAGCCGGGAGTTACGGTATAGCACTTTTATTTCGCGGGGATTAATTTTTGCGGAATTTGCGGATAGAACTATCCGCAAAAATAATTTCCAGCAGAAAAAAAACACCAAAATTTAAAACCGTAAAAATGTACTCCCGTTAATATAACTAAAAATGGCTTTTATATCACATACAGTGGGGTCAAAAAGATCGTTTAGTTTTGATATTTGCATTGAGAAAAAGCAACTGGAGTTTCCTACGAACAAAACGAAACGATAAAAGGTTAAGACATTACTTTTCCAGTCTCTGAGGCATAAGAAAGGAACTCAAAGCAGTCAATCAAAAGGTCACGTTAACCTTGCTCGAACGGGTCATCCGAAGGGACACCATTTCCTAAGGCCTCCAGGATGCCACATTTTTTCCACCCGTTCTCGATGATTGAGGGGTTTTTTACCAAAAAGTAATAAAAGTTGAGAATAGTCTTGATGCTTGAAAAGAAAACCGCAAAAATTAGTTCCCAGAGTAAATTTCAGTTAATTCGCGCCCCGGGGGGGGGGGGGGGGACTTCCATATGGAACAGACGGGGATGCTCTAAAGGAGACCATTCGACCTAAAGGAGACCATTTGGGCGCGTGACTCAAGCTTTTTGTGACCCCTAAAGGAGAAACAACGTACTTTTTAGCCAAAAAACGCCCGTCCTTCGGTTTTTAGTTTTTTTTTTTGTAATATTGAACTGAATATTTATTTTTAATATGTCGGGCAAATGCAATAACTAGGTTAAGTATTGGAGGATGGAGATCAAAGTAAGCGTCATCCGGTTTTCGAAGTGGGCTTCATGTCTCGTAAAAATGCTTAAATACTAGTAGATAACACGGTGAAAGACCAAAATTGCAAAACTAAGGAATTGGTTAAAAGAAAGCTTTAAAAGGAATGTATCACATGGAATTTATAAGAGAAAGGACAAGAAAATAGCAACATTCAGTTGCAGACTTAAAACGCAGGCTCCCAAAGGGGTTTAGGGCTCCAGTGCTAAGGGCCTAAAAAAGCGGGGCTCCAGGGCTTCATAGTAGCTACTTTCAGAGCTCCGGGCTCCACAGCTAGAAACGATCAGGGCTCCAGGCGGAGAAATGATCGGGCTCCGGGCTCCACAGCAAAAAATCCAAGGCTCCAGGGCTCCAGGGACCCCCCTTTTGGGACCCTGAAAACGACACTCGAGTGTTGAAGCAAGCAACCATGGACAATCTTCCTGTTAGTGTACGTTGGATCAGTGGCTTGATCTGATCGGCGTAATTACAAGTTGAGAAGCTAAATATTTTGAGCAAGAGCCGATAAAATCAAATCTACGTTGAATCGGCTCTTGCTCAAAATATTTAACTTCTCGACTCGAGTGTTGTTTTTCTGCAGAAATTGACATTCGATATATTTAGAAAAAGCATCGGTTTTTCGACTTTTTTATTAGGTGTTGAGGAATATTTTTCCAAATATCGATTCCAAGTTCAATTTGGTTGAGCATCGGGCTGTCATGCGGGAGGTCGTGAGTTCCACTCCGGCCGGACCAACACTCAGGGTCTTAAAATAACTGAGGAGAATGTGCTGCCTTTGTAATTACATCTGCAAATGGTTAGACTTCCAAGTCTTCTCGGATAAGGACTGTAAACCGGAGGTCCCGTCTCATAACCCTTGTTGGAAATTAAATGGTATGGGACGTTAAAGAACCCACTCACTATTCGATAAGAGTAGGGGACGTAGTCCCCGGTGTTGTGGTCTGACCTTATCTGGACAGGGGCATCTTTCACTTCCTAAAGTAAAAATTGTAAACTGTGTAATAAGCAGTCTGGCTAAAGTCCCCCGAAAAACATTGTAAATTAGTCCTGTAAATCTCCGAGGGGAGAGACTAATAGCTAATAATTGTAATTGTAATGCCGATTTTATAGTGTTATGTTGAGGAAATTAAAGAAAGGAAAGAAACTATATTTAAGTGTCTAGTTTCTGGCGCTGGAACACACATTGGCGGGACACTGTAAACTGAAATGAACAAATTAACACCAATCAAATCAAGTCAAATCAAATGTTGCAAATAAATGCAGCACAGCTGTAATTTAGAAGAACGTACCATTGAGATGAACAGATGGATAAACAGATAAGCACGCCTTTCCAGCGCGCTCCCAGCTTGATTAGGGAGCTTAATTAAGCACGCGCGTTTTTGAGACGCGTACGCGGACGGCAACCGGAAGAGACCATCTCGAGAGTCAGGACAGTGGTGTCTCCTAGACTCTTATACTAATCATCTCTAATGGAGAAAAGATACTTAGCAATATGAATGTGGTTGTGTGAAGACAAGCTCAAAGGGAAAACAACTCACTTCCGGTTGCCGTCCGCGTCTCAAAAACGCCCTATAGAGAGCTTAAGCATGCGCATTTTTGAGACGCGGACGGCAAGAAGTCAGCCGTTTCCCCTTTTAACTTGTCGTCACACAACCACGTTTATATTGCTAAGTATATTTTCTCCATTAGAGATGATTAGTATAAAAATATGGGAGACACCACTCTCCTGGCACGCGAAATGTTCTCTTCCGGTTGCCGTCGATTATGTTTGGGTACTCTGTGCACATTAGAACTGGGCATGCGTTATTCATCAAAACATGAAGTACAAGAAGAAGTACAACATTATGGAGGATTTGGAGGAGGATTTGGAATGCAGTTACGTTATTTTGTAGAGCTTTCACTTCCATCTTCAGCATGAGGCGGAATTTTACCGGCTCAGGTAAAATTCGTGAGATTATAGTCCGAGCAATTTATCATTACATAAGCTGATTTGCACTGCATTTCTTTCAGGGAGTCGATATGACAATTTTGAAGAGGCAAGTCCACTTGATCTCAGTCGAGGTTAGCTGAAGTTAAAGTTGCAAGGTTAAATTTAACGCAGAGCTGAGGTCAATCAGTTAATCTCCGTTCACTCTTTTAGTAGGTTATGCATGCACATATTTCTTTGTAGACGAATTTGTTTCTAATGCAGCTAGAGGTTATGGTCGAGATGACCAAGTTGATAGTTCATGCATGCAGATATTATAACCCCCCTGTCCCTTTATGCTCTGTTTATTTTGGTCTGCTTTTCACTATAAAAATTATGGTTTCGTAGCCCAATGGTTGTCAGGTATTTTTTACCAACTGGATTTACTAATTTTAGGAAGTTCAGCCTTCTCAAAATATTTTTGGGGAGCAGGTCTTAAGGAAAATGGAGACGGTTTGGTGCTAAATGCACCCAAGCGAGTGCCCATAGGATGGAAGCTTCTTGGGGAGTCTGGGGTGTGGGGCATGTATTAAAACCCAAAACACCGAAACGCAACCACCGGAACAAAACCACCAAAACTGCCGGAACCATCGAAACAAAACCAGCAAAACAACCGAAACACCAAACGAAACCACCGGAACACACGAAACAGCTATAAAAACTTGAACAAAACCATCGAAACAGACTTGATTGCAGTATAAAATTTGACCTCCAGGATGATTGTCACCTATAATAATTTCTCAAATGGTTTCCTTCAAGTTTCCTGTTTCAGTGGCTGTTTATTCACAATCTTTGCAGATTCCCTAAGCACACCAGAAGATTCTTTCATTTCATTATTTTTCCTTTATTAACTATGTCATGCAATGATCGATGCGCACACAGCAACCAAGTGAAAACAAGGTTGGAGCAGTGCAAAGACCAAGGCAACAAACAAAAATACGAGGCGACAAAGTTATGATAAAAGAATGTTAACGCATTTGTAAATTATTATATTATTGAACTGTATTTGCATTTCGAAGAGATAGTTAATGGTAAAGACTGAATTGATCACGTCTGTTGTGAGCCTGTGTAGAAAGGAACAACTTTGAACAAAACGACTCATTTTACTTATAGTGAAACTACATCACGAGTGAAAGAATTTCAGAAAATTTCGCGATCTGCATGGTCATTACGGCTGTTTCGATAGCTGTTTCGGTTGTTTCGCTGGTTTCGTTTCGGTGTTTCGATGGTTTCGGCGGTTCCGGTGGTTTTGGTGGTTTCCATTCGGTGTTTCGGGTTTTAGTACATGCTGTCTGGGGGATGCTCCCCTAGGGAATCTTTTAGACACTCATAGGTGCAATTTAGTGCAATCCAGGGGATTTAAAGTGACAAAATTTCACATAATTATGGAATTAACACTTGCATGGATTCTGATAAGAAATACTGGATTGTGAGTTAAATAAACATATTTATGTGCGCAACGCAAAAGAATATTGGGGACGCAAATTTGTACGTCAAACAAGCTTTTTTCAAGCTTTTATAATATCTCCAGTGACTTTACGTTCGAGCTAAAAATATGTTGTGTCGGACATTTTCTGACTTGAAGGAGACGGTCAAGCTTTCTGAGGAGGCGGCTCATTGAGCCATCGACCGGCCGGTTTTGAGAAGGCTGGAAGTTAATGCTAATGGTAGATCATCATTTTTTTTTTATTCATGAATGAGGAATTTAATGTAATTAAATGAAGTTAAATTCTAACAGAGAAGGCCTTGATAGAAATTTCCACACAGGTCCCTACTTCATTATGCAGAAACTCTCTCTATTTTAAGAAAAAAGTAGTGATAACTATAGGCAGCCTTACAGGCAACTGTGTTTTGTTCTTATAAATAACGTATTTTAAGCAAGTCCATGAGAACTTTCAAAAAATGACTGTTTTGCAACCAAAATTGTAACTTTCCTTCCTCCCTGCTTTTCAATTTCAAATACATCTAGGCCCTGCATATCGTGTACTGATTTTCTGTATGTCCTTTGTAGAGTTAGCCTGCGAACACATGTATTTTTGGCGGTCGTTTCTCTGCCCCGAAAAATAGCTATTTTTTGGGGGAGAGAAACGACCGCCGGAAATACGTCTGCATTCGCAGGCTAGTGTAGAGTGTGATCATTTCAAGATCACAAATCATGAATACATGTACCTACATAGGGTCTCAGAAATTGCAAAAACAAATCAAAGGAATCCTTTTGAAGTGCCACAACCACCCTGTTCATATTCCCGTAATTTGTTTAATTTTCTTCCCTGTGTTTTTATGTAGGTATTACCATGAACTCTCCACATGTTGCTCATCACTGATGCATCTGTAAAGTGGATGACAGGCACTCTTACCTGACAAGAGAGCATACCTGGGTTACTCCAGAAATCACCTCTTACACTGTTGTCTTGTTTGATTTTGCTTCAATTTTGACAACGTCGCCGTCTCTGTCTCTATCTTAATTCAACTGGCTGAAACGGCAGGTCTAAAGTTCACAGGTCACATTCCACAGGTCACTCATTGCAGGTCATTGTTTTACCTTTTGGAAAGTAACCAAAACCCTCAATTTGGCTAACCCGAGGCCTAAGGTTGGTTTTTAGGCCTAGGATTGGCCAAATTGAGGGTTTTGGGTTACTTTCAGAAAGATTAAGCAATGACCTGCAACGAGTGACCTGTGGAATGTGACCTGTGTTTTAGACCCGCCGTGGCTGAAAGCATGGTCTTTCTCCAAGGCTGGCTTAATGTCACATACTCCAACAGACAATAATTTTTATTTTCAAGCCCAGAAATGACACCACTCTTTGACTTTTTGTTTTGAAGTAATTTAATTCGAATGTACATTCTGTTGTTTTATTCTCAGATCCTGCTGATAACATGAAAGATCTTTTGACTCAGATCACTTGCAAGGAAATGTCAACCTCAAAACGAATGGGATATGTCAACAACTTCACAAAGGTATTGTGCATTGATTACAATGAAAATTACCATTATAAATTAAATGACAATAGTCAATAGTTTTGAATTAAGTATTTGGTTACCAATGACATCATGAAAGGAGGATTTTTGTTAAGGCGTGATTATGAGATGATAAGTGTAAATGTTTGAAAACATTTGAACACTCAACTCAACCGTTATCAAAATGTAAACAAAAAGTTGATGTGATTGGTCAACTGAGTCATTATGTTGTTGATCAACTGTAAACTGCCTCTAGAGGTGTTTTCATGCAGCCAATGACATCTAGGCTCAACTGACAATCAACCAATTTCATCACAACTTATTTGACCAATCACATGAACAACCAGAGTGTTTATACCATCTACTGATGTTATACAAAATAATCACTTGACTCTGAAGCTGACTTCTTCGCAGGTTGTCGAAATGTCCTTTTCAGGACTACACTTACCCAGACTATTGTACTTCTCATACCAGCAGTTATGATACAGTAACTGTAAACTGAAGGTCCTGTTTCATGACACATGACACTAATTAATTAGGGTAGTTTTCAGTAAGCATCACAAGCATCACAAATGATGCTCCTCAAGTAGAGAGAAACGGCTGCATTTACCCTTAAAGCTGAAAATTATGATAAACTTTACCCTTACCTTGTTATTGGAAATATATATTAAATGCTTAGACTTAAAGGGACACTTTGTATTGGTTGTTAAAATTGGGTGTGCATCTAATGTTGGGTTCCATCCTGGGTCCACATTATAAAATGTCAAATGTGATGGTAAATAAATAATAAGATAAACTATCATTTGTCTCACGATGTAAAAGGAAAGGAAAAGAAAGGAACTTTATTTAAGTGTCTTGTCGTTCTAGCTTTGGAGCACAAATTGGGGACACTGTAAACTGAAATCAACAAATTAACTCAACTCAAATCAAATGTTGGTTTCTGAGGAGAGAGGAAAACCGTCCGGAGTACTCAGTGAAAAACCTCTCTCTGCAGATTAGAGAACCAACAAACTCAACCCACATATGACGCCAAATCTGGGAATCGAACCCAAGACACATCGGTGGGAGGCAAGTGCTCTCTCTACTGCGCCGTCCCTGCAGCCCCCTGTAGTCACTTAGGTTGTTGATGTTGAGATAAGAAATCAGGGGTGCGGCTTATCTGCGGGAACATTTGAAAAAGGCTGCTTCTGGTGTCTTGTTTTCCATCTTTGCGTCTGATCTAATGCCATGTCACTAAGCTACGAATGTTCTGGTCATGTTCTTGTTGTAATGCAAAATTCTATGGAAAAACTGTGTTGATTGAAGAAATTCCTGGCAACAAATACCAGAAAAAAATCAATCATATGTCAAAGTTGGTAGAAACGATGTTCATTTATATTAAAGTGCTAAAATTGTGGGTAAGACTTTGAAGTATTTTCTGTTGCAATGTTAATAGTTAGTTTGCGTTCCATGACTTCTAAAGACGAGTTCAACTTTAGATTTATTCTGATTTCTTTCAAAAAAACTTTTTTCCCAAAAATTGAGTTGCTAAATTTCAGGGTGTGGCTTATCTGTGGGTATCAACAGGATATAATTTCCTGCCCTTTCTGATCATATGATTTCATGCATGATGTAAGGCCACATTTTTGCATAAATTAAAATTGATAGTTTCAGTTGTGCACGACCATGTGTTGTTTGTTGTCATCAAACCCAAGAGTATTAGAATCATAACAGATGTATTTCACGGTGACCAACTCAGACCACTTCACTTCCACCATCAGCAGTGAGAAGATATCCATAATCACAAGATCATGGTGACTTTTGACGTGGAGTTTCTGTATACCAATGTTCACATTCAAAGCACAGTAGAAGCTGACCAATGAAAGCGAGAGAGTGACCCATACCTTGCTGACCACACGACATTAAGGACGGTGCCTACTAATTAACAATATTTTTGCCCCAGTGTGTGATTATGCAGGAAATGTAGATCTTAACAAGTGTTATTAAAATCCAAAAAGATAATTGGGGGTAACCACGCATTTTTCAAAGATAATTCATGAATAATATTTTAAAATACAAAGCAATGTATGGCGTTCTTTCTCAAATTGAAACTTAATTATCCCTCAAAAATGCATGGTTACCCCCAATTTTCTTTTTGGATACCAAGAGTACTTACTAAGATCTACTTTTTTCGGATAGTTTTAAACCGCACAAAAATATTCCTGTATTAGTAAGCATCACCGATAGGAAATCCGAGTATCTCGAGATGCGCAGAACGTATGCGCAATGACAATAGTAGGCACCGTCCTTAACACCTGCTTAGATTGCCGACCTCTTAGACTTCGTATTAAGAGAAACATACTTCCAGTATAACAGATTGTTTTGCAAACAACAAGAAGGCGCAGCCATTGGAAGCTTGGTCTCTGCATACATAGTTATAATTGCTAATCTCTTCATGGAGGTGCTGTTGCTTGAAAGAAGATTCAGGTTAAATGATTTGCTCCTACAAGCCTAAGATCTGGAAAGGTTATGTTGATGACACCTTCATCATCCTGGATTGCAGTAATATTGACTGCTTCCTACGACATCTCAACAGTCAGCAATCCACCATCCACTTCACCATTGAAACCGAGAAAGACTTAAGAAGATTGCCTTCCTCGACACATCAGTCACCAGAGAGCCAGACAGGTGCCTTACCACGAGTGTCTAGAAAACCAACTAACACTGATCAGTACTTAGCGTATGATTCACACCATCATCAATCAGTAAAGGGCAGTGTTGTTAATTGTTTGTATGTCTGGGCCAAATGTTATGTCATCAAACCTTCAGCCATCTCTGAGAAAATGCTGATTCCATCAAACAATAAACATGACAGGAGATTCTATTGGAACATCAACTAACCATCAAAGGAACAATAATTGCAAATCAGACCTCTTAGGAAATTTCTCAAACGAATGATAAGAATAAAGTCCACCTGTCGTCTCCGACCACCTCAATGATACTTACTATAGTAGGGCATAGCCAGTCAACCTTATCGCCTGAAGAAGACAACCATTATTAGTGGTGGAAATGTCTGAACTACAACCTAAGTGACTGTACATTGTGAGACAAAGGATCATACATGTATGTCTTATTATTTAGCCCAAGAGGACTTTTCTCAGTTCTTTAACATAACATTTTAAAATTAACATGTATATAGATGAGTGTTAGCGAGGCATGAAATAAAATTCAGTGTGTGATTGATAAAGTTGATTAACTGGTTCATTTAAAAGATTAATTTTTGTTATTTAATTTTGAATAATTTATTCAACAGCTGATTCAAAGTGTTGGTGAACCATCGAAATTTGGTTACTCACTAGAAGACATCATTAAATGGTACACAAGAGCAAACTTGACTATAATGTCATCTTGGTGAAAGGTATTGCAACTGTAACAGGAAAGCATGAGATGATCCTGATGTTTCTCCAAGTTTTCTCTTTGCTGTTGCATTTCCTTCAGAAGAAACAGCCATGATCATTCATTTATCGACGGACCTAGTTCTTTAGAGAGGCACTTTCATGTAGATTGTAACACTGTCTGGTCAAAGTTTCATAAACCTTACCTATATTAAACAGTCCTTGATCTCTTTCAATTTGTTTATTCACCTGTTCATTATTTCTTATGACGTCAAGTCAATCTAGAACAAAAGGAGCCAAAATGTGAGTTACAACATGAAAATTTGAAGATGAAAGTTCACATAAATGTTTTGATCATAAGTTTGAACATAATTCTTTCTTGGCCATCTATTGTCAAAACCAGGTATAAATCTTGATGGCTTGTGTTTTGAAATACATTACGGTGTAAAAGAATTTATTTTATTATTTTATTTTTTTATTTAAAGAATCAGTTTCGTCATTATTTTGCACTGTCATCAGCTGAAAAGTGTTTCTTGGATTTTCATTGTCTTACTGAAAATAGCAATGATATGACAAGAGTTGATATATGAAAGCCAAATTATATTTGAGTTGTGGAGAGAATCAAGTTAAGATGTATATCACAGTTATGAACATTATTTCAGCAGTAATGAAAGAAAAGGTGGGAGGCGCGGTGGCCTCATGGTCCGGTTCAGGTCCTGGCCGGGGACACTGTGTTGTGTTCTTGGGTGCCTCTCTCCACCCAGGTGTATAAATGGGTACCCTCGAAATGCTTGGGGCAACCCTGTGATGGACTAGCATCTCATCCAGGGGGGAGTAGAAATACTCCTAGTCGCTTCATGCTAATGAAACCGGAGATAAGTGCCGGCCTGATGGGCCTTCTGGCTCGTAATCAGAAACTTTACTTTACTTTTAACGAAAGAAAAGCCTGAAATCTTGTGCGTAATCCCTTTCTTTACTACTCAGGTAATGTTTATACCTGTGTAACTGCGAAGATCTGCATCTTAAACTTAATGATAGCCACATAGCCACCTCCTTGTAGAGCAAAAAGTATTTTAAATTCTTTTAGTTTATGCTAGTGGTAGTGCTTAAAGAGGCACTGTTACGCTTCATTTTCTGCTTTTAGGTCAAAGATGGGTAAAAATCTATATTAGTACTTTAGCTCACACATGCAACTTTGCTGACAACCCACTGACAAGATATGAAATATATTTATGGCACAAACAGGTGTTTGAATTTAATTTTTGGTGTCTTTCTGAAGATGCTGTCACCAAACTTGAAAAAACTGGCCAGTTTTTTCAAGTTTCAATCAATTTCCATCCTCTCCATCCTTGGCTGCTAACAACAAAGAATAGCTTCAGTGCACGTCAGTGGTCACCGGCAAGAAAACTACAGGATTACTTTTTGGTTTTCATTGATGCAAGGACGTCTTTTAGTGTTTTTAAGTTTGACTAAAATAGCGTGACACTGCCCCTTTAACTGCTACTGTTTGAAATCCTAGGGAATCCTTCTTGAATATGAATGTAGTCATGGAAACAGGCCCACACCAGGAAATCAACTGACTGACTGACTGGAAAGGCTTGCTGAA
This sequence comes from Montipora capitata, assembly GCA_949126865.1. NCBI lineage: Eukaryota > Metazoa > Cnidaria > Anthozoa > Scleractinia > Acroporidae > Montipora > Montipora capitata. Next base: position 28,214,445 of record OX421457.1, on the reverse strand, counting down.
ATTGTAGTTGTTAACTTTGTTAAATCTTTATACAACCAATTTTAAAAGATTGATTATTTTTGTTCATTTCATTTCCAGCCTAATGCTTGCTCTTGTTTCAACTGCAAAAGAGGTGCGGGCTGCAGGGTTGCGGGCATTTCGTCATTTGTTTTCTGATGAGAAAACTCTGTCTAAGATACTGGACTTCAGGATTGACATCTTTGTTGTCAGGTGCTCTTTAATTTCTATCCATTTGAACTTGATATGCTTTTTTCTTACACTGTTTAGTAAACAGCAACAGCTGGTTTATGTGACGTGTTCTGCAACGCTATAGAGCTCTTCATCCTGTGTTTTAGAGAAAAAAATAATATTTGCAACCTCCTGAAGGTTATGAGAGTATTTTGGATAGCATGCTGTAGTGTCCACTTTCAGGTTATTTGGATCTACAGTGTATGACTGTATGTATGTACAGTGTAGCTTTTCCTATGTTTTGTTCCTTGGAAAAGACATTTTTTGTCCACTGTTTGTTTCCATTTAGTTGTAAAAGTGAGTATCAGGAAGTGATATACTGTGGAGGTGGGGGTAAGCTTTAGTGACTTCATTGCAGTAACTCATATCCTCAGGAGAGACAATACTCTTATTAATTTGATAACTGCTTTATGCTGCTGAAATGGGATGAGCTCCATTGGGGGACTGCCTTCCGAGCTTGTGAGCTATTTATAATGTCCTGAATTAAATTATGATGTGGACTAAATTAAGAGCACAGAAACCTGCAGTGGTTATGATCTGTATTTGAGTTTGAAGGAGTCTTTAATACATTCATGTAGATGGCCATTAGGATGATCTTAAAAAATATTTTGTATTTGAGGGTATTATATACCAGTAGCACCACATGATGTGACTTTTAAATTAATTGCCTGAAATGTGTTGACATAAAACATCTTGCTGTTGAACATTTTACATGTAGGTCATTGGACATGATACATGCTTTTGAAGTGGAGCGTGTTCAGGCATTAAGGTTTATTCGAAAGGTCAGTTGAGCATCCCTTTCATGGGAGCCAGTTCAGAGCTGCCTGAAATTTGTCCTCTGAATTGGCTTTCATTAATTTTTTTAAACCTTGCCGATAGTTCTGTCTCAGATTGCTAATTACTATTCTACAATAAAAAATGGGGATCACCCAGTTCATTTTTGAGATAGAAGCAAGTAAATACGAATATATAGCGTGTGTTTATCTTATTTGCATGGAACTTAATAATAGTTATTGATAGTTGTTTAATATGTATGCTCAATTGCTGTTAATGTATCAGTTTTTCGTTATTTTGTGACATAGACCTCTTAATTTTACAGTTGTGTGCTTAGTTACCTGGCCTCTAAATGAAAGTGAGGCTGGTGTTGACCTTGTTATGATACAGACTCTCCCTCCTTTTCTTCTGTTAATGATGTTGTTGTTATGCTAATTAGTGAGAATTTACATAAGAAAAGCAGTGAGGTTTCTATCAAAACTACACCCTCCATGAGCACCGTTCCAGACAATTTTTTCAAGTTGGGGGGTCATTAAGACCATGTAAGGGGTCACCCAGAAGTCATACCAGCAGAGGCCCTTTGGCTCACAGGTTCTCACATATTCGTACGACGAAACAGATCTGTCCTTGCATAATATGTAGCTCTAACAGTGCACGATATTGTTTTGGTATTGTCTATCATTGTAGTTAAGTGCCATGGTAGAAGCCTTGGGTAAATAGCCTGAGAAGACATGTACTAGCAAAGTACTGAACCCAGAAAGATTGAAGAAAATAAATGGGAAGTGAGAAACATTGGCTTCTGGGCTGACATGTTGATAAACTTCTTTTCACCACAAGTTTAAGCGTGCCCTCTGAGCATCTGACATATACCCTTCGTAAAACAGAAGCATTGGACCGAAAATACTATTAACGTTAACAAATGCAAATTCAGCAAGGTACAGATTTTGTTAGCTTGCTTTATGCAAAAACAAATATTGATGCAAAAGTAAATAAAAATTGATACACAGTTTTTAGAAAGAACAGAAGGAAGTTTCCAGGACGGTCGCTCGAGAATAACATATTTACAACATGAAAACAACATTAATTTTGAACCGTAAATATAGAATATAAACAGTTATGATCAGCGACAAACATTTTGGGAGATTTTTGCTATGTTCAATTTTGTTATTGTACGTTTTGGCTGCACAAATAAATTGCAAATCGAAAGTGTCATCGCCGGAATTCAGCGGGCGCATGATTAAGTTACCGCGGCATGTTTACTTGCCAAACAGTGAGGCATCTGTGCCAAGTGATGGCAAGATACCGGGTTTTAGTAAGTTTCTTTTTCTGTCAAGTGTTATAAAGTTTGACAATAAATGAGCGAATTCAAAACAAAGATCACAATTGCCCACCATTGTTTCTGCAAAGTCAAAAATTTACCCTCCAAGACGAGGTTATTTATCACCAGGTAATTCCATCATTTTGGAAATAGCAGCTAGTTTATTATTCACCGGCGTCACAATTTTTTGCTGATTTTGGGGCTCATTTTGTTGACACTCAAGCATGCTTCCAACAGACCTGTTTATTTTCATGAAACAGGTCTTTAATTTCCTGCTTACAGAGCAATACTAAAAATATCCTCCCGTATCACGTTTCAACCTTAAGCTCGAAAATTCAATACACAACATGATATTATAATTCACAAAGGCAGAAAATATCACAGAATCCTTTTCCAGCGAAACATTTTATTGAAACTAACAACACAAGATGCACTAAAACGCCATTCGCGTTGCAATGACTTTCGACGCCATTGCTGGTTAACAAGAATAACAAACTCACGAGGCAGAATGTATATTTATATTTAATTAAGTTAGCACAACACGAAAATGCTTTACTATTGCCATAAAAACTATCCAGTTAAGCTCGCATATTATAAAACATGATGAATTCATAAAGGCCACCTTTTCCAGCGAACAATTTTTTGAAACAAACAACATATTTGCTCTTAGAGTCGAAAACCACTTCCTATTTCATTGCGTGCGTGAAGACAAGAAACTCAATGGTGTCAAATTACCATGTACTTCAGGTTCAAACCCTTTCCTGAAGAACATTTTCCTTGAATAACAAGAAAATGCTTTACTATTGCCATAAAAACTATCCAGCACACATATCATAAAACATGATGAATTCATAAAGGCCACGCGCACCTTTTCCAGCGAACAATTTCTTGAAACAAACAACATATTCGCTGTTAGAGGCAAAAACCCCTTTCTATTTCATTACGTGCGTGAAGAGAAAAAACTCAATCGTGTCAAATATGTGCAATATTACAACAAACTAAAATTTCAGGATCAAACCGTTTCCATGAAGAACCTTTTCCTTGAATAATGAAGCACAAAATAGACGACAAGCTTTCTTTCAAATAATTCTTGGCTGTCACATTTCCAATTTTTTTTACCTGAAGACTGTGCAGAGTTGATCACAGATCCACTTAAGGTGTTCGATTCGTTCTCTGTCTTTGTTGAACCCATAAGTTACCAGAGAATTTTCCATTTGGTTTCAGTGTTCTACATAACAGCACACTTGGTAAATATTATTTTAGAAATGCAGCTCACTTTGATTTCTGCTCGACGGGCGACAGATTGTTGTCAAAGTCCATAACTCGTCACTTTTGAGATTCCACGTGTTGGTTTTCACCGCCTGCCTAGTTTATCCAACTGACTTTCCATTATTGAGCTCCATAAGGGTATATTTTGTTTAAGGATCCACTAAAATGCCATTCGCGTTACATGACTTTCGACGCCATTGCAGGCTAAGTTAATGATTCTACTTTGTCCACCAGAGAAATCTATGCAGTTCCACTACCCTCTCGATCCTATGAAAATAGGTGCAGAAGGCTCTATGCACAAAGATACCACTTACCAGGGGAGTGACAGGCAAGACTTTTACCGACACGGAAGAAAAAAATAAAAATAACACCAAACAAATGCCAGACACTTTTAGACTGGGATTGCCATACGGCAACCCAGTACCAAGGTCAACTCCAGCCTCACTTTCATTCAAAGGCCAGGTAACTAAGCACAAAAACTGTAAAATGGACTATTGAGTTGAGCAGTCAGAGGATCCTAACTTCTACAAACAACTGAAGGTGTAAGGAGGCCAAAAACACTTCCTTTGCCTGATTTCATACTGTTTACTTGACTTTTTGCCTAATATGCTCCTTCACAGAGGCAATTATACACAGGTCAGGATTTTCCCAAGACTGTTTGCACATAGCAGTGTTTCCAGATAAAAGGTCTGTCTGAGGTCAACAACCCAGACTCTAGATTGCCTAGAAATCAGTGGATAGACTTTGGAAAGCATACAGAGACCCACCCACCTATCTTCAGCTTGACCCAGTTAGATTCCTCGTGGCTATCCTGCTGTTATGACTTATCTGGAGTATTGTATGTACAGTAATAACCAAAACAATCACTGTACATGAAGTACATGGATGAAAAAATACTCATTCTTACTGTTGGTAGATAATTGCTGTTAG
>OX421457.1:28194926-28199926 GCA_949126865.1 Montipora capitata | reverse complement strand
CATTAGTGCCCATCCCCCTTGCAAAATAAATTTTGTGAGCTAGATTCTAATTTTTTTGGAACATTTTTTCATTCTTTAAGCTTGCAATAATCTTTTTTTTCTACAAAAATTGCAATGGTGAAAGTTACAATCACAGAGACAATACTTCATAAAGTCTACAGTGTACATAATTTTAATACCTTTATATTGAATTACTGACAAAGTAGGAAAAAAGGGAAAAAAAAACAAACAGGATTGACCGAAATGTTACATGTATCCAACTGTGAATGAAGTTTCTCTTTCCTTTCCTGTTGAAATCATCAAGTTTGTTACTGTCTTGGTACACATGTATTTTTTGGTAACATATTTAATTTTGACTTTATACCAAAGCCTGTTATGGTGGGTAGAATTTGAGTCCTATTCTACTCTCCCATATATGTAGCTTCGCAATCAGTAATAATGATGATGATAACATTGCGATAATCTTTTATTCTGTTGTAGAAAGGAATCATGGAGGTGCTGTTTGAGATTTTCCAATTCAAGGAGCCCGAGTGGACAGATGATTTTCACCTTGCTCTTTTAAGTGTTGGTAAGAGATTAGAAAAGCACATATTCATATATGCATCTTCTGGAATATCCTCAAGGATTTGTTGATCTCATTACTCCCAGGGTTTGTCTCTGGGCACTCCTGGACCAGTTTTCCTCCCTCAGCAAAATCTGGCTGTGGTTCTGTGCTCCTGAGATCGCGCATGGGTGACTTGTGTTCTGGGCCAAGTGCCTAGCTGACAGCACAGCTCCTTTGGTCCGACATAGTCAAGCTATTCCCTCAGCAACTCAATCTCTGACAGCCAGAAAGGGTGATTAGCAAACCAGATATAATAATAATAATAATAATAATAATAATAATATTATTATTATTATTATTATTACTATTATTATTATTAACCAAAGGTGATAATAATCCAATTTACATGTAGCCCAAAAGACCATACGAAGACATTGAACAGTCTGTTTCTCCTCTTTTCATCGTATTTATACAGCATGTTTGGCTACTAATTTGTAGAACATTCTTTATCTTATTATTACCGTAACCCATTCACACTTCAACCCCTTAGGATGCTATCCGTCGACAAGTAAAATCGTCTGGCGTTAGACAGAGTAAAATCTATTAAGTCTCACCCTCTGGGGTCAATGGGTTGATGCTCAGTAGCATCTCTACCAGTTCTGTAAGTATGCTGTTTATGGATGGAATGAACCTGGGTTTTCTTGAAGCTTTTGTTGCTTCCTATTTAAGAAAAAAAAATTTGTGCAACAAATGAGTCCATGTTTTAGAGAAAAAATTTAGTGGACATCCATATAGCTATAGGATAAGGTTGTCAAAGCACCTTCATGTATACTATAATAATTGCTTATTGGCAGGTTTTTCCAATGCAGGTCACTCAATCCAAAGATTAGGATTTCTTGTGAATTGCTTCTTTATTGTCAACAGATCCTTGCCAAATGCAGGATTCGTGGAAGCTGTCAGAAGGTTTTGTTGCAGAGGAAGGGAAAGCACTATTGCCTCACAGAGCTACAGGAAGGTTAGAGAAAAAAATGTTTCCAGCTGATTTGTGTTTCTTGGCTGTAAAGGAGGTACATGTAATACTCTTTGTTGTAAAAGAGCTAACTCTTGAACTTCATGGGACACTTCGTAGCTGTGATCATCATGCCTCTGATTACATGTAATCCTTGACAGAAGAGCAAAATACAATTTAGTAGAAATGCATTAGAGTTTGACTGGTAGAAGAAATAAAATTTATAAGGCATTCAGTGACATGTTTTCTGATTGAAGGAACTGCCCAATAATTATCATTAGTATATACCAAAACAGTGGATAGCGTTGAAGGCACACGCTGATTGGCTACTCAAACTCTGGATATCTATTGCTATTCACCTCCTAACAAAACGTGTGGAATCTGTGCCCAAAAATGTTGTAATCTTTGCAGGAATAAATGAATTAAAATCATCTTTTTGTGCCATATTATCTCACTGTTTTAGTATATACTAAAACAACTATTCACCTCAGTATCGGTGGGGTATCATTATTCTCTGACTGGTGATTGTTTCTAACTTATGCATGCACTTAGGGCATTGATTTTAGTGAATCATGAATCATGTGATACACTCTTGTGGTCTTGTTTAAATCATTTTGTAAACTATTTTAAAATTTACCTTGTGATGAATAATTAGTTTTATGTGTTTGTGTGATTCTTGTGTTATATTTATTTTATTGCTTTTTTTCAAGGAGTCGTTAATGCCAGTATACCCTAAATAAACCAAAAACCATCTGATAGAAGGGACAGTGAATGAAAAAAGACAAAACAAGAGATGAAAAGTTAACATCTGGGAATGGGCAACTGTGGATTTTGCCGTCCCAGAGAACATCAGGAATGGAACTAATGACTCGAAAAGACCCGTCTGTCACTGGTGCGTAATATGCGCATCTGGCTAAGATTATGGGACAGTAGCATCACTAAAGACTGTGTGAATGCATCTCTGACAACTGCTCCTTGCAATTATTATTATTGATAAGAACTGAAGTTAAAACAATCATAAAAATTGTAAATTTTTTACTCAAAGACACTATAGGCTCTAATAAATAATTATTTAATTTCTTTGTTTCTCTTCATTTACTGTATATTTTCAACTGTTTTTAGAGCAAACCTTGCAAAGAACTACCTTACCCTGGTTTTAGCAGCCTTTATAAATGCTGGACTTCTTGAGGTGAGTGCCTTCTTTTTCTAGATCAACTACATAGCCTAAATGTGAACATGAATAATTTATTAATCAGTGTTATTTTTTATTTATTTGTTTATAAAAGCTTGCCAATTTTCCAAAACAATTAATTTACTGATAGGTTACATTGTTCTGAATATTGATTTCTTTGCCTTTGAGATGAGAAACGTTTTTTTTTTTCAGCTTCACATCCTATAATACCCCACCTATAGCAACAACAAGAGCACTTTGTAATTAACTTGCAGAAGGTCATAATTTGCAATTATTATAGGAGAAAAAATATCATTTTAGAGATGAAGGTTACTGGCTCTGTGAAATAATTTTGCTTGAAGTGCCAGGGAGTCAAAGGACAAATTTGCCTAACTTAGAGTGCTGTGATAAACATATTATAATGCATTTTAACTTGACGTTTCGTATGATACAACATACGGTTTCATCAAACAAATTTTAATTTGAAAGAGACTAGTAACTAGTCTATGATTAAGAGCGATGCTCTTAACAGATAAATGTAATGTAAGTAGTGAAAACTGGCTTGTTTAATTGGTTAATAAACCCAGAGTTTCTCACTGCCAATGTTTTCATTTAATGCTGGTTTCTTTTATTTTACAATGTAAATCAGATCTTCCATTTGCCAAGAATTTAATCCATTGACTCCCAGGGGTTCCTCATTGACGAGTAAAATCGTCTGGCGTTAGACAGAGTAAAATACTAAATCTGGCCGGTTTAGGCTGGTTTAGGGGTGAATGGGTTAAAACTCATTGACTCCTGGGGGTTCACCTTTGACGAGTAAAATTGTCTGGCATTAGACAGAGTAAAATACTAAGTCTGTCTGGTTTAGGCCGGTTTAGGGGTGAATGGGTTAAAATGGCCGAAAAGCAAGAGTATCTAGAGTGCTGTGTCAGAGCATCAGAGAATCAGAGATTAACTACAACGCACACTGACACACCCAACACTACCATGCACACACATGCCGAACTAAGACTGCCAATCACTCTTGTTTTTTTCTTGAGATTTCCCAGGCTTCTTTACCATTTATGTCCACCGACTTATATTTTTTTCCTCGTCTCATTTTCAAAGGAGAATCAGTGATCATGTTAATCAAATCCTGGTAGAAATCACTGTGTCTGCAAGGACAGACCATACACATGATTGTCTTCTATTTTAGAAAAGGATAGAAAAATGCAAACTACTTGTGAATCAGAGGAAAAGAATTTTGATCATGTCAGTAATTAAAAGTTAAAATTCCTTGTCTTAATTTATTTTAAATGGTTTGTTACAGAGCCTTGTGGAAGTGATAACCTCATCTGATCCTTTCATTTCTGTGAGGGCCACCATACTTCTGGGAGAACTACTTCACTTGGTTAGTTAGCCCTCACAGTTTCTTTAAATGTACCAGTACATGTCTTCTCCTTTAGGGATAAGGAGTAACAGTACTAGTTCTGACACTCTGTTACTGAGCTACAGTTTAGGGGCTAGGCCATTAAACTGGGTTCAGGTGACATTATACGTCCTGTATACTGCAAGGACTATGAAATGGATAAGTGACACTCTCTGAAGATTACTGCAGCAGGGTTTGAGCCAGAGTGCGAACTTGCGACATTCTTCCCCTTGCAGGACCATTTGTCCCTTCAATTTAGGTGGACGGACCATACATGTCCACCAAAGTCAAGACTAAATTGAAGAAGTTTATGCAAATTCATACCGATCAGAAAACCAGGATGGCTAGCATTTCACATTTTCATATTATTATTATCATCGCGAAAATAACTGAATAAAAATCGTTTATCAGTGCTTTATCCAACAACACTATTCTCTCATGTTTCAATCCTTAAACAGCATTCCAAACCTATCACATATTTTGTTGTTTTGAAATTGATGGCTTGAAATACGAATAACCAAGTGCAGATCACTTTTACTGTATTTAGAAGTAAAATGGGAACTGCGTTGCACGCATGCCTGGCTTTTGATACGCACGTGTTTACAGCTCGTTTTGTTTGTGGACCAAAGTGCCCTGCTCTGTTTGTCATTAGATACAAATTATTCTTTGGAGCAAGGAAAATCTCGAGTTATTGTGGAAGTGAAAGACATAAAACCATCGACCAAGAAGAAGAAAAAACTGAAAACGAATTCACACACGAGGAAGAATCGCGAAAAGAAAATGATGCTCAACTTCCGAATTCGAAACCTCGCAATTTCCAGACGAAATGGTTAAATGATCACAAGTCGTTACGGTATGAAAATAACAG
>OX421457.1:28189926-28192426 GCA_949126865.1 Montipora capitata | reverse complement strand
CTAAAGTCAAACCAGACAAACTTCACAGAGATCGTCTTACAGCCTGCCTCAACAAAGTAAGCGATTCCAGGTTTCACGTATTCGTACAGTTAACTGTTAAGTCATCAAGTTGATACAAATAGTAGGCCATTTCGGAGTTCATGTTTGCTTCCTCTTCAAAGCATAAAGTATAAGTGTGAAGTTTTTTTTAGGGTAATTAGTTTTCATTCATATGTAAAGTAGAACTAATTACCATCACAAAAACTTTGCACTTAGACATGAACTCCAAAATGGCCTATTGAGTACCATGGAACCAATGCTTTTTAACTGTTTTTGTGCTGATTGTGACAGAAGTCAGCATCGGATTACATGACTCTCACTGCTTCCTGACCCAAAACATTAATTTTATGGAGGATAGTCACAGAAATGAAAACATGTTTGTTCTTTTTTTTTTTTTTCATGAAAGTGCAAGAGCTGTTTTTAAAAGATTAGTTACTTCTTTTTTTGTTCAGGAGATTGATGACCCTATCTTTGCTGCCCTGCGAGACACACAGGTAACATGGTCTCAAAGATCTGTCTTTGAAGTATTACTCATTTTCAAGGCTCTTCAATTCATTACTGTACATACCTTGTTTTCATCTGCATTCATGTCAAGTTTCTGTGGTAAATGATCCAAGCCCAGCTGTTAAAACAGTATGTAGCTTTATCCAGAAGCAAGTTTCAATCACACAGTTGCAGGCAGCATCTCTCAGTCTATTCACAGCCCAGGTTCACAACAAATCTTAATTTACCTTAGAGTTTTCCATACTCTTTTTATCAGGTGATGATGGAAAAGGATTTTCGAAATTGGGACTGGGATCTCATCGGCTCAACTCTTCAGGTATTAATTTTGACACTCGCAAAATAATGTTCTTGAGTTTTTAGTACATTTCTTGTATATTGATGTGATTCCCTAGTAATATAATTTGTCATAGGATTTTTTTAAAATAGCGTCATAATAAGCCAAGGACGCAATAAAAATGTGACACAAAGGGGGGCTAGCATGCTCGTTTCTTAGATACATGCCGACAAATACGTCCAATTCTGGACATCCAGTTTGACCATACATGTATGCGTCCCTTTTCTGGAAAAATGAAGGCTCTATTCTTTGCATGTAACCTTTGATATCATGCAGAGTCTACCTCCATCCAACTGTTTAGTCATTATTGTTTTGGCAAAAAGTTATTTGCATGACTTCCAGACTACTTTTCACTCCAAAACAATTTAATTTTGACATGGGCTGTTGGACGTGGTGTGCCTCCATCAGTTCAGGTTTATTAAATTGCTTCAAAACTGGCCATAGTTTTTAAAATGATATTTTGTCACCTTGATTAAGAAGATGTTCTTATTAAAATACAGTCAACTCTCTCTTATAAGACTGACACCATCGGGACAGGCCTCAGCTGTCCATCTTAGAGAGGTGTCCGGCTTATAGAGAGTCAACTTCACATGACTCCAGGAATTTTAAGATAATAATGCTTAACCTGTGCACAGTGAATACGTGTCTGTCTAAAGTTTGTTTTAAGTTATTTACTTGAACAAAACCTACCTGTTTTAGATTACAATACAATTTATTTTTTGAATGGGACAATGACTGATTTAATTTTAACTTGTACTACATATATTCTGGTGACAAGATAAGAGCTGTCAAGTAAACGTCTGGTGTTAAAAAGATTCACATACAAGAATTTTTCTTCCCTAAATCGTAATTTGCGGTCAGAAGTGTCCATTGACGATTTCAAAGTACATCCGTTGTCTGTCTTATAGAGGTGTCCATCTTATAGAGAGTTTGGTTATAGTAAAATGACTAAGAAACCGCCGGGACCAGCACCATTTGTCTGTCTTATAGAGGTGTCCGTTAAGAGAGAGTTGACTGTAGTTAAATAAAGAAATTGGGCTCTCGGACCATGCTCGTTGAGGCTGCAGAGCCAAAACAAAGGTGAATGCCATGCTCCTTTTATTTCTACTTTTGAGGGCGGACTGGGGCGAGTTTTCAAAGCAGCATTAGTCGCAGTGTCAAAGTCTTTGATAAAAACGAGGGCAAGGACGACACACTAGCCTACATATCAAGCACTACATATAAATATACATTAACTGTACCAGGCACTTACCCTCACTGGTACACATCATACGGAATGGCCAGGCTCATTTTTGATTTGTTTTGGAATTTTCTACTTGTGCAGCAAATACATAAATGCAACATATCAAGACTGTCCACATAAAATTGTATCATATTATGTCATCTTGATATCTTTACCAATTAAATCATGTTGTGAACATGTTTCCCTTTTTCCTTTTTACTTCAAGCAGCTGCATGAATGCAGTATTGGATTACATCAATTCCAACATTGTGATAGGAGTGAACATAGCTAAAATTACTATAATAGTAGAGCTTAATTTCTGGCATCTTTGGATACACAGAATGGTCTACAACTCTGCACACCACAAAGGTTATGCAATCATAGACCCGTTGAACTCATTG
>OX421457.1:28177426-28182426 GCA_949126865.1 Montipora capitata | reverse complement strand
GTGTCACATGTCCCATTGCGCAATTTGCACATGTCCCATTGCGCAATTTGCGTTCCAGTGTGGCAGTTTTTGTACCATGTGATCACTAAGCTTCAAAACGGCCATTGGCTTATCCACCATAAGGAAGTTTTGAGATTTTCAATCCTCAATGAAAGGCAAACTCTCGAGTATCATCCTATTGGTGAATCACAAAGTCTGTAGCATCTGATATGACATGCGGTCCTAAATTCACAATTTGCCATAATCACCGAAAGAGATGGATTCATCATTGACTTTATTTATGTCTTTTCTTTCCGCAATAGCAGTTATAAGCTCAGAGGAAATTTAGTGCTTCAACACCCTACCTATAACTTCAAGTTTTTAGACCATTCCTTAGTAGTAGGCCATGGAATAACCTCCCAAACAATATAAGAACAATTTCTTCCTGGAGTGCTTTTAAGACCAAGCTGTGTCAACTTACTCTCTTTACTAGAATCAAATGTAAATGTCATATTTGTAGTTAATCATGTACATATATGTGAATTGTATGTAGCGTATGATATAGCTTATTTTCCTTTTTCATTTTATTGCTTTTTATTTTCGTTTTGTTAATAGATACTCATTATTTTTATCAGACTTTTTTAAACATGTAGTTTAGCACGTACACCTTTTAGCGAACGTGTCTAAATAAATTACTACTTCTACTACTTTTAGGCAACAAGACTATATGCTACAAGTCACACGAGGGTTCTTTTGCGAGCTCGCGTTCCGTTTTTTCATAGTTGGGGCATCGAACTGCTTGTTACACAGGTTGGTGTGTTTTTTCAACAAAAAAATTCCTTTGAGGTATTGAAGGAATGATCTTCAGGGTAATGATGAGTATTATACATTTTTCTTGTAGCTCTACGACACCGACTCTGACGTTGCTATGGAAGCTGCTGACGTATTGGACGAGGCTTGTGAGGATGAAGTAAGTTGGATTCCGAAGGTCGATATCCTTTCTTTATTTTGTTCAAGTCTGCTTCATCAACGGAAAAATGAATCTAGGTGAGCAGGAATTGAGAAGAAACCGCGGCCGAGTGAAGTCTCGAAAAAAGTCCCAAATCTTTTGGGGCTTATTTCAGCTGCCATAAATCGCCTTGTATTTCCAAAAGGAAGATGTTTCAAGGCATGGAACTTTGCAATTATTTTGCTTTTTCTTGACTTTAAAAGATGTTCAAAGAGCATCTTTTCAAAATAAGCAGGTTGTATTTTCGAAAACGGCTATTAGGAACCAGAAGGTTTTGGAGACTTAAGAAGAACGAGCCCATAGAGTTTTCTTTATTTAATGGTTTCAGCATGCGCACAGCGTTAAGGATGGCAGTAAGTTCATTTCTCGCCTGAGACGGTGAGTTGTCCCTTCGCCCGTTCCCGACCAATTAGCAACTAGCCGTACTAGGCCAATCAAAACACAAATAGTACCTTCGAGAAAAATATTCTTAAAATTACTTTTATTGTACAAAAACTTCACAATCATAACTTACACACTATTTTCAATAATAACTTACTCGATAACTTAAACAAGTGAATAACTGCAATTTGTACACTAGCTTATACAACACAATTCCATTTTTCCTCTCTAGGCCAATCTTCAGTACCTTATAGAGCTTAGTCCAGTCCTTCTGCACTTAGGAGAGAAAGGGCTTCGTCTTCTAACAAGGTGAGTGCTCCATATTTTCGATTGCTTTTTTTCCATGAGGGCAGAGCCTGTTTCTGGCCCTTGCTTTGGGGTTGTTCGGCAATATCGTCCACGGTTGCATGCTCTAAAACCATCTTATACTCTTCAGGAAGTCTAGCGGCTAACACTTGAAACAGCAGCCTTTGATCTTCTCCAGTGGCCAATTAACCTCATCAGTTCATTTGATACAAAATTTTACTGCTTTACCCTCCACCCACACAAATACACAGTTACCTTAGAAATCGGCTCTTACTCAGTGAAATAATTCCCAGTGTTTTTGTCAGCCGTTAATTGAGTTGATCAACCAACCAGTCAATAATAGACCATTTCCGAGTTCATGTCTGCCTCCTCATCAAAGCGAGTCTAAGTGCGAAGTTTTTGTTTTGAAAATTAGTTTTCATTCATATGTAAAGTAGAACTAATTATCATCACAAAAACTTCGCACTTACTCACTTTGAAGAGGAGGCAGACATGAACTCGGAAATGGCCTATTGAATGAATCAGTGGCTCGATTCCACTAGAGATGGATAATCAATCAGACTGTTTGGAGACAAATTCATCACATAAAACACACATGGACGGATGATCGGACCAAGACCAAATTGCGGAACAACTGGGCAAAGAGAGGAATTAACCGTTCGAATGAGTTTCCTTTCTTCTTGCAATGCGTCTTTTAAGACAATGGTTCGTCTGTTTTCCGTATTTGTATACTCACGGATCATTTATCCCTTTCATTCCCGCGATCGAAACTTTCATTCTCCTAACAAGTACCATGGATTTCTTTCTTGGGTAGTCATGAGAATTTGGTGTCAAATCAAGATCACACTTCTTAAGCTGATAATGTATTCTTCTCAATAACTGTCAGAATGATATTTCATTGAATTTGTATGGAGGGTTTACGTACCGATCACTCTCTGTTTCCATTGCTGTAGATTTCTTTCTGTTGAGACCGGATTGAAGTACCTGTCTTTCCGTGGATATCTTACGACTCTGATGGACCAGTGGAGATCGGTAGGTCAAACTGACATACATCCGAATTGAAACTGAGTTGAGTTTGTTGTGACTGAAAACGAACTTATGTTGTTGGGATCGCGCGTTAATTGTTCCTTATGAAAAGACTCTCTGCCCGCTACTGTTGCGCCAGCGAGCATAACAGCCTGCACAATAGGCCATTTTCGAGTTCATGTCTGCCTCCTCATCAAAGCGAGTCTAAGTGCCAAGTTTTTGTGATGGTAATTAGTTCCACTTTACATGTGAATGAAAACTAATTTTCACAAGAAAAACTTCGCACTTAGACTCGCTTTGAAGAGGAAGCAGACATGAACTCCGAAATGGCCTATTGACGAAGGTTGCTTCAGGATGTCACCTACATTTATTGCTTACGTAGACGGCATTATTTAGAAAGAAAAAGAGTAATCTAAACGGCTCAGGCCGGGTCGTTTTCTTCTAATGTAGTCTCTCTCACAATTTACCACCTTGCAAATGTAAAGATCTCACTCTGTTCTTAACTATAGATCATAACGAAAAAACCTAATTATTATAATAGACTGTGAAAAACTTTAATAGTTCCCACAATTTGCAAATAAATGTTAGCTGCAAGCAACTTGCAGTTTCCAGAGCAAAAGTAAGCAATGGCAGAGGGAAAAAACTGTCAAAAATGCCATAAGCTCTTTACTGGCGACCAAGGCGCCGTAATTGCTAATTCCTCGAGGATCATTTTGAGAGCCATTAAAAATTGAGATTTTCGGGAATTCCTTTCTCGTCCAGCGGTTTTTTTAAAGACAACCACAAGTAAACCATACCGCCTTTTAATGGAGCGATACCGCAAACATATCGCAATAGCGCTTAGACCGCTAAAACAATCCAACATCTCAATCGTGCACAGTCTTACTAGATTTATATCTTTGAAGAACACCTGAATATAAACTAAGGACGCCTTCCCTTTGACAGAACTGACCGGTCAGGCCATGCATTTGGAAGGACTAACTCTACAACGCCTTCAAATTAACACACACAGGGTGATAACTACACCAGAAGAAAGCGAGGGATTATCATGCAAGTCTTCTTCAAACTATTGCATTTTTTTTTTTAACTGCCAGTTCTGACACAGGGAAAGGTCCTAAGTTACCATAACACACTTTATCAAAGAAAGAGAAATCATCGCCCGCACTTCTTAACTTTCTGTTAATCCAGGTCATACATAACAGATGTAGCACGTTCCATGAAGGTTACATCTCGTAGTTGTGAGAATGTCAGCGCTTTTGTTGCCCACTCTCCACGCAGCTTTTTGGCTCGCGCGCATGATTCAGTGGTCGGCGCGTTCAGCGGTCAACTGTACCTACTCTGCGTGGTTTTATTTAATTTGAGCCAATCGAATCTTGTATGGTCGTTTAAAGGCAACTATTCTACGAAACTTTGTTTTTCGCACCACGTCATATGGTTCGCTCTAATAGGCCATTTTCGAAATATCAATATTCAGCTTGATAGTGAGGCAGAGAGGACAAAAACAATAGAAACTAGTTGCAATGAATGTGAAAGACATTAACACATCATCCACTTTTCTTTGTCTTTGTCCTCTAAACCTCTCTTTCAAGCTGAATTTTAATATATCGAAAGTGGCGTATAGATCTCTTTCATAATGGCGGCCAAATAAATTATTCTTTTGTTTTAATGCTAATAAGCCCTACTAACCTCGTTACGACGAACAAATTTCACAAGAATATTTATTTTAAAACGAGGGCAGTAGGTCTGATTAACATAAATACAAAAGAATGTAAAGTTGGTCGCCATTTATGAAAGTGGTCTATTAGCCAGTATCAAAAATACCATAAAACTCTTTGTTTGTCCCTCCAAAATTTTGCATAAGCATTGTTTTTATTTTCTCTTGGGACTTACAATGGTCCCAAGAGAAACTGGAAACAATGCTTATGCAAAATTTTGGAGGGATAAACAAAGAGTATTATGGTATTTTTGATACTGGCAAATTTGACCATTTTCTACGGTCATCACTTCTTTCCATCCCTCAAACTGACATTTCCCTTTTTATTCAACTTGTACGACTTAAAGTCTACTTTAGACTTCAAATCTACTTTAACGAAACACAGATTTTAAAAAAGCTGAGAAGATTCACAATAGGCGAGGCAAAGAGTTTAACCTGGATCGATGACTTCACCTTGCAGTTTCAGATATCCACTACACTAACGAGTCAACCTACCGGAAAATCGACTTTTTTAGAGTATTGGAATAGTAGTACCCAGCAAAACAATTGAAAGTTAACCGTCTTCAACGGGTTTTTTAGACCTAA
>OX421457.1:28169926-28172426 GCA_949126865.1 Montipora capitata | reverse complement strand
GTAGTTTTACCGAAAAACCTGTTTTGAGCGATAGGTTTGAAAATAAGAGAAGGGCGTTATCAAACGTGGAACGCGTCCCGGTTTCGTTGGAAGCCGTTGGTGAACATCCTGGTGGTGATTTTCTGTCGCCAAAAGATAATGGTCTTTCACCGGTCCATAAGCACACTGGCAGCGCTCCCGTCAAAACTGAATTAGTTCCAATGGGCGATATGTTTGATAGACACCGTGAAGACAAACGCACCGTTTCCGAGACCTCAGCGGATTCCTCTCTTAAGATTGAAATCCGAAACCGCAGCGAGAGCGGGGGTACAGACTTACCAACTCTGCTTTCCTTGCACGCACGCACCGAAAGTAACCTTAGCAGTGCAAGCATAGACAGCGGTGATTACTTAGAGATGTGTATCTCTTCGCGCAGCCGCACAAGTAGCGCGAGCGACGCCGGGGGCTACCTACAACAGGGAAGCCCAACCAATCAGAGTTTAGTGAGTGCCACTTCAGATGATACCTCCACCAAGAATTTTGATGACAGAGAACGACCATTGAACTCGTCCGGAGAGAGTTTCCAAGGGGGGTTGTCCTTTGAATCGCCTCCATCTTATTCTTCAAGCGGTCCGTTGCGTGATTCTCCCAACGGAACAAGCCATTTCACAAATGGAAAAAGTGAAAGCAAGCCGTTCTCGAGCGTGGAACGACTGCAGAACGAGCTTGAATCGCGACAGCGAAGTACCAGCCTTACCGAGAAACGCCGCATTGGTAGCCCGTCCCTGGGGATTATACCCGAGACCCGTAGCTCCAGTTTTAGCGGGAGCACGGACTTCACTAAGGTTGTCAAAAATAGTCGTTCTAGATCCGACGTGGAGCTCATTGATGTTCCCGCGATGGTGAATTTGAACGATTTGCACGGGAGCATTAGAAGCCTAGCTGAAGTAAAGATCTTGAGCGACAAAACCATTGTGTTTTGCGCTGGCACAGATTCCAAAACAAGAGCTCTGAGTGTAGATAGCGCAAGTGCCAGTGGATTAAGACGAGATAGACTGTTAGTAAACAGCAACCATCTCAGTAGTGAGGAGTCTGAACTCAACAGCTCGCGAAGTCGCGGCAGCTCGTTTGAGACAGCCGACTATGCGAAAAAACTGGGACTGAAAACAGGAGATTTGTCACGGGCTAAGCGTACGCGCAGTAGCAGTAGCGGAAATTCTTCGATAGATAACGCGGGCTCTAAGAAGATCCTTAATAGGAACACGCTGTATGGTTCAAGTGATAATTTTACGGTGGTTTCCGGAGATACACGTCGGAACTCGAGCGCTAGCCCCGAAGCCGCGCCATATACGAGTTCGCGTGACGCCTTTGGATACACGGCGCTTAGCACGCTAAGGCGCCAGAGAAGTTTTAATCGTGACCTGGAGGCAAAGGTGAACGCTTTTGGGGCAGCAAGATCAAGGTAAGTTTCGTTTAGATTGATGTCTTTCCTTAGATTGATTTGGACTGACGAACTGAGCATCTTTACCCCGGCGCTATGGTAATTTACAAGTGCAATCAATTGAATCAATCCAAATCTCGGAAAAAAGTCACCCGTGTCCTAGACCAAGTAGACTGAGTCCGAGACTTTTTTTTCTTTGATACATTTGATAGATTCTGTATCATTCACTTGTTTCATTTGTTGATCTATCTTCCTGTGTTGCTTACTGGCTTTCCTTTTCACCTATCAGTTTCGTGTTTCCCCGGTCCATGTCCACAATGGATTTTTCGACATACAGCAAGCCCGATAGTTTGGCCAGCATTTCCAGTTCGTTTGACTTCCTGCAGTTCAGCCCCTCCAATAAAAACACCGGAAATGAATTTCTTGGTGTCAGTCTTCCTCTGGATCTCAGCACTCTGTTCCAAGTAAGGCATTATTTTTGGATGATGTAGCAGCTCTCGTAAGGTATAATGTGGTTGACTCGCTACGCTAGCCAAAAACAAAAGACTAAACAATTGACCATATTCGTATTCTCAGTATTGGACTGGAACTAGCTTGCAATGGAGGCTAATGCGGGGAAATCTTTTCAAATGCAAATACTTTTTAATATATTCCCCCGCATTAGACTCCATTGCAAGCTAGTTCCAGTCCAATACTGGGAATACGAATATGGTCTATTGAAACAGTGACTAGAGATGCTACACTACTGTTATTTTTGGGTGAAAAAGGGGACGGGGGAAGTTAATATGAGAGGGGCTCGGCATCTACGTTTGAAATTGAGCAGTGCAACGTAAAACTCGCAAGACTCATTGTAGGTGTATTGTGTCCGAATCGTCACATGGTAGTTGGACTTATTTTTATTTTTCAGTCCTTGCCGTCTCTTGAAGGCTAGCCGGTTTCAGGCTCCTGGATAGTCCGAAAGGCGAATAGCGAAAACTGTGGTGGAGGCAAGGCCTATCCTTGAAGCACAGTTTTCGCTATTCGCTTTCCTCACTATCTGGGCGCCTGGAACAGTCTACTCAAAGGATTTTCTTCTTTCTT
>OX421457.1:28159926-28162426 GCA_949126865.1 Montipora capitata | reverse complement strand
TTCTTGTTTTATTATCGTTATTTTGAGGAAATTTTCTCAAAGCTTTTTCATTTAGATCTTTAGATTTGAGTTGATTCGGAAATGATCGGGGGACACTGCATGTGATCCTCTCCTATGATTCCATACCTTGCCACCTTTGTCATTTCCGACGACTGCATAATCCACTGGATAAGTCACTATCCCCGGTCAGCCTTACGTATTTTACCGGGTAAAATATACTCGACGTCAAACATTCAGCAAATTAAGCCAAAAGCCTTTGAAAGGCATTTCTTGGCTCCTTGTAATGTATAAAGACTGTCTACAGAGATATTTTAATCACCGAGAAGAATTTGATCTGTTCGGATATCTTAGATGACAATTGAAGTGTCCGAAAATTTTAGGGAATGACATCTTCACTTCAGAAATTGCTAGTTGAACGTTATCTTCTAAGAACTTCCAACCGAACCATTTTCTCATCCGAAACTGCTAGGTGACGTTTTTAAGTGTATCAAAAATTGCAAAAAATTGTCCCTGGTTGTGGATCTTTTAGGCGATGTTTTAGTAAAGAAATCTGTAGCTGTTTGGCAACGTAGAACCGAACTTCTTAGAACAGTTTGACTCTCGCGAACACATATTTCACCGGAGATAATTGTTGGGTGCCCCTTAACGTTGGCGAAGGTTTTCATACACGCCTTGACTTGGTGTGTTCAGTGTGCATATTTAACAATTATTCGCCGAAGGCGAAGTGATTATCGGTGAATATTCACCGATAATCTTTCAAAAAAGAGAAAAAAAACACATTTCAACGCGAAATCATCTTCACTTACAGTGGCAAAACGACCACTGGCAGCCATTTTGTCCGTCGAGGTGATTATCGGCTGATAATCCGAGATAGCGAGCCAATGAGAGCGCGCGATTTTGTATAATCACAGGTGTTTTTATACTAATCACAGTTACGAGGGCAAATACTGAAATCTTTGCACAGAATGAGACTTTGGGATACTGACTAATCTTCTTAAGAAGGTATCCGGCCTTAAAATAACCTGGATCTGATAGCTGCAGATATGGGCACTAAAACTGGAAAGGACACGGATGATCCACTCTCGAATGTTCTTGACCTTATCAGCCTTATGAAAACGTTTTTTCCTATTCGCATGTGATCACATCCAAACAGACTCTTCTACTTGCAAGGCCGGTTCCTCAAAAAGTATGAAAACTATTTCTTCTCTGACAAGCCACATGTGAAGCTGGGATGCTGTTATTCTAAAAAGCTGCTCTTTTAAGAACGGTGCCTACTAATTCAAAGGTATTTTTGCGCAGTTTACCGACTATGCGGGAAAACCGATCAGTTAACAAGTGTTATTGAAATCTAAGAAGAAAATTGGGGTAACCACGCATTTTTCGAAGATAATTAATCAACAATATTTGTAAAAAGCTTTAAAATACAAAGCAATGTATGGCGTTCTTTTCCAAATTGAAGCTTAAATATCTCTGAAAAAATGCGTGGTTACCCCCAATTTTCTTTTTGGATACCAAGAGCACTTACTAAGTTCTGCTTTCTCTGCATAGTTTTGAACCGCGCAAAAATATCCCTGTATCAATAAGCACCGCCGAAAGGAAATCCGAGTATCTCGAGATGCGCAGAACGTATGCGCAATAACAATAGTAGGCATCGTCCTTAACATGTTTTCAACAAAAGGAGCAAAAACTAAATGTAGTTTCAGATTTTGAAACGTCTCCTTTTTGAAGATGATCAAGAGGGCATAAGTGCTCCCGGAATATACGCCGGCAATGTTTTGGGACATTTGAGAAACGCACGACTGCTTCCGAGCCAATTTAGATCCAGTGAGACAGGATTGTTGGTTTGCGAAAAATATTAACCCATCACGATGCACACACAGAGAAACATTATCATTGATTTATTTTTTCCACTCGGTTTTGACTCCGCACACAATCAGAATTTTCATTTGATCGTGAGAGATAACGTCGGTTTTCGAAATTGAATAATTTTCTTGCATCATCAGTTCTTATTATTTATGCTTAAACCATTAGAATACATTTGACAATTTGGTTTATGGATACCGATAGTACCACATTGCATGGACTCCGATGAATGGTTAGGGGCTCATTGAACCCTTGTCCACACTAATGCGTTTTCGAAAATCTCCTTTTCCGAAAACCTCCGTTTATATATAACCGTCCACAATGAAACGATCGAAAACGGAGGTTTTCGAAAAGGCTTTTGAAAGTGGAGACCTTTGAAAACAGAGGTCTATTGTTCTAGTGTGGACGACTATAACGGAGGTTTTCGAATACGCGTGACGTCATAATCTTATGTGTGCTTCACAGTTACCGCGCGCCATGACGTAAACAAAGCCTACTAAAACGCATCTTCAGATCATCTCTGTTTTCAGTCTCTAGTGTGGACGGCCGAATACGATGTGAAAACGCTTTAGTGTGGGCGGGTCCTGAGTCTTGGATCTCTCTTTTCCCGTGTTCAGTTTAGTTAGTTGTTTGGATC
>OX421457.1:28152426-28154926 GCA_949126865.1 Montipora capitata | reverse complement strand
TGGCAAAACCCTTGCCGGACCAACACCTATAGTCTTAAAAATAACTGAAGAGAAAGTGCTGTCTTTGTAATTGCAAATGGTTAGACCTTGAAGTCTTCTCGGATGTCTTGTTGGATAAAGACAATAAACAGTAGGTCCTGTCTCAAAACCTATCCTGTTAATCAACCACACACTGTTCGTGAAAAGAAGGGAGGAGACCCCCGATTTTGGTTCTCTCTAAGCCTCTGGATTTCACCAGCATCTCACTTGGCCATTCCACTTATTGTAGCTCCTCAAAATCTTTTAAGGAAGGCAAATAAGCAGAGCCAAATATTTATAAGACTTCCGATAACCTCTTTTTAGATGATTTCAATATCATTTGCGAACGTCAAAACAAGCAAAGCACATACACTTGGATGAAAAGCCCGTGTTTCGGGAAAGACAAATTAGACTGAAATGGTAATTTTTTCGCCCCACACTTTAATCACACTGCCGTGCGTCGAATGCCTCATGATCATGATTTTAAGCCTTGAATAGTTTCTTGGCGTTCTTGATATTTTGAGTGGCTTTTGGCCGCCATGCTGTGCTCTTTCCTGGAGACTTGATGGCCATTTTCAGGTCCCCGGTGAAATTACAGCTTTAAATTGTCGATGCCAGATTGAACGGGAGTCTCCAAACTTAAAATTATACCCCGTTCACACCAACAAGGCATGTTTAATTAAACTGGGTTTAACAAAATAAAAATCAGTCAAAGAAAAATGAAGGACTGGCTTTTACAAGAGATTCAGGTAAGTTTCAATACATGCTTTGATCTGTTCTAAATTTGTAGTCGACAAAAATCAGTATACATGATTTTAAAAGAAAACGCTTTAAGAGTTTAAAACATGGTTAAGGTTTGGTGTGAACGGGGCATTATCAAGTTAAACAAGACATGGACGCTATTTGAGAGTATACTTGGGCTTTTAGATTCCATGCAGTCCCTAGTTCCATTATCGGATAACTTTATCCATTGGATCGCAACTTACTAACGTGTTACAAGTAACTACTTGTAACACCTTGATAAAAAAAGGCAGTACCTTTCGAAATACTTGTAATTACAACAGATATTCCTTCACTGTTTGATCAGCCTTTCACTACTATTTTTTTTCCTTTTTAAATCAACACTTATTTTTCAAGTTATTACCATAATACCCCAGCAAGCAAAAACAACATTGTTGTCTATTATTTTATTTTATTCAGTTTTTAGGTCCTCGGACAAGAAAGATGCCTTAGAAGACGCTGTTCTATGCATCAGGTACTCATTAGCATAAGCAACCTGTAGCAGTAGGCCTCCATCGGTCAGGGTCAACCGTGGGTGACGTCTCCCATTTTAATCCTGTTGTGCTTGTCTGCCCCAAAAGAGCGGTGTCACTTGTGACTGAAAGTGACTGTCTCCGAACGCAAACAGGCCGCATCTGAGTGTGGTCTCTGGTCTATTACTTCAGGCTTCTTTCTGCGCTAACGCTTCTCTGCTGATACGATCATGCATCAGTTCATTTTGCCTCTGATGTTTGAAATATTCTAGATACCTCCTTAAGGGAAACAGAGTCTGTGGCTGCTTTTAAGCGTGGACTGTCGAAAGCTACACTATGACTTTTTATTGATTGTAACTGATGTTGAGTTACTTAATTGACCATAGTTTTTTTATATATTTCTTAGCCAGTTTTAGTCTTAGTCTCTTTTATTTGAAAACCCTTCTGTAAACCACCTCTTTGTGACGTTGGTATCCCTAAATAAGCTTTTTTAATTTTACCACTATCACTGATCAGTTTCTCGCCTCAAAACAGCGTATACCGATTATGCATCTGATCTCTCTGCCGTTCGAATAATTCATATATTTAATAAGGGCGCTTTCCATTTGACAGAACTGACAGACCAGACAAGGCATTTGGAAGGACTAACTCTACAGCACCTTTCAAAGGAACACTCTTCGAGAATGATATATATACTCCTCCAGAAGAATGCGAGGGATTATCATGCAAGTGTTCGTTCAAACTGTCGCATTTTGACTGGTCTGGCCGGCCAGCTCTGACACAACGAAAGCGCCCTAAATCTGTTCATATCCACATGCTCTAAGGCCGGTACTCGTAAAATGCCCTTCTCCCGCCATTTGCCTGTACTGGGTCAACTGATAGAGACGAATGATTGGGTTAGTTTCCTTAACGAAGAAGCTTCAGTGCTGCGTCGGGAAAATAAGCCACCGAAACAAAGAACTTTGAGGGATATATTTGCTCTGACGAAAAGCAAACGAACGGCTCTTAGAGCGATCGTCTTAGAAAAAAACAGCGAAGTGCATACTAGTGAAACTGAAACTTACAAACTGCAGACGAATGACCAGTTGAATAGGCCATTTCCGAGTTCATGTTTGCCTTTTCTTCAAAGCGAGTCTAAGGGCGAAGTTTTTCTTAGGAAAATTAGTTTTCGTTCATATGTAAAGTAGAACTAATTACCATCACAAAAACTTTGCACTTAGACTCGCTTT
>OX421457.1:28124926-28147426 GCA_949126865.1 Montipora capitata | reverse complement strand
ATTGCCAAATTGATTACATGGGAACGCCAGCACACTGAAGTCCTGATCAGAGAGTTGAGACTGGAGTTCCACCAACTCTTTGTAGTGCCAATCTGTATAGCCGCATTCACTGGCAACATTGACAATCAACAGGATCTGTAAGTAACCAAAGTGGTAATTAAAAATGAGATGAGAACGAATTCAATGTGTTAAGAATTCACACTTTTGTCCAGAAACGCAAATATAATTCTAAAGATGAAATCTCAATTTTTACATCCTGCACCAAGGGACACTGTCATGCTAAATTTGCTGTTTTTAGGTCAAAACAGTTACTGGGTGAAAATCTAAATTACTACTTTAGCTGACACATACAACATTCCAGACAACCCACTGACAAGATATAAAATGTCTTTATGGCACAAAGAGCTATTTGTATTTAATTTTCGGCGACTTTCTAAAGACATTGTCTCCAAACTTGAAAAAAATGGCCAGTTTTTCAAGTTTCAATCCATTTCTATCCTCTCCATCCTTGGATGTTAACAACAAAGAATAGCTTCAGTGCACTTCAATGGTTATTGGTAACAAAACTACAGCATTATTTTTTGGTCTTCATTGATGCAAAGACATCTTTTTGTGTTTTGAAGTTTGACTAAAAGCGTGACACTGTCCCTTTAAAGTCTAAGCATTTGCTACCTGTTTGCAGCAATAAGGTAAGAGTAAAGTTTGGCATTATTTTTACGATAAGGTTAACCCTTTGACTCCCAGGAGAGATCAGCATGTAAATTCTCCTCACAATTTCAATGAAATGTCAGTAAGACAAGTATAATGAGAATGAAGAGAATACTTATCAGCTTAAAAAGAGGTGTGATCTAGATATAACACCAACTTCTCATTACTACCCAACAAAGGAATTTATGGTACTAGTTAGGAGAATGAACATGACGATCTTGGCAATGAAGGGGTCAATGCAGCTGTTTTATATCCTTTCCTAAAGAGCAGCATTTAGGAGACAATTTTTGACATTACCCATTAACTCCTGGGGGTTCCCCATTGATGTGTAAAATACTAAGTCTGGCCGGTTTACGCTAGTTTGGGTATCAAAGGGTTAATTGTCTGTATTCTGAGACACGATGGGAGTGATGTTGAAGTTGTGGAGAAGAGCCAGGGGACACTTCGTGACATTTACTGAAATCAACATGCATCTAATTTAGGGCATTTCTGGATTATCTGTGAATTCAGACAGATTTCCACACATACTCCTAAGACCAGCACAAATCACTTGGTTTGCTGGGATAAAACAAGAATCTCAGACTGCTTTTGTAGATAATAAAATTTAAAAATGGAGTCTCTGGTTAAAGAAAGATAAAAAAATACAAGCTTTCGATTGCCAGTCTGCAGTCTTTGACAAGTGAAAGATAAAAGCATGAATGTAAAATTTATGAGGTCAAAAGTGTGAAAACATTTAGGTCTTAAGAAATCACCCGCTTGCAGAGGAATTGAAGTAACTGCAGAATACACGGCCACTATTGTGTTGTGCATAACAATACATTCCGTTCATATGCAAATATGCAGTTCCAATGAATCGTTGAAATAGCTCGAGTTGAATGACAAAGGTCACTTTGTCTACAAAGTGGCCTGTAGTCAAACCTGGTTTGACAAAGCACAGTATTCCTATGCGTTTATATTTGCTACATTTTTTGTATTTTCCACATTTCGTTCAACTGTTGGACCACAAACAATACTAATACGCTTTCAAGGCTGTTTTTGTAAAGATTTAAAACGACATTCATTCGCAGGTCTAGGGTATATAGCTTAACTTGTGTCACGCAACGAACTAAAGGAGAGAGATACCAACCTTTCCTTTGAATACACTCATCGGAACAACATTTCCTTGCAAATCCTTTACAGTTATAGAATACAAATCTGTTGAATCGATAGTAACAGGTCCGAAACCAAGGATCAGGCTGAGGCTAAGTAGCCAGAACTTCATTTTTTCTGGAAATTCTTCTTTGCGTTCGCAAGGCTTTAGCGCAAGGAGAATGATACCGAGAAAAAACATTCTTTGTTGCCACGCGTCGTTGCCACGGCGATGAGATGAAGCGCTAGCTGTTTGTAGCTGTCATGGTGATAGCCAATCACGGGTGCTTGCTTTCTGACTGTCCAATCAGAAACAAGTAAGAAATTACCGCGGCCTTTTCAATCTGTTTCCTTCTCTCGAGCTTTGAGGAAAGCGAAATTCTAGCGTGAGCTGTGCTTGTTTTCTACTTTTCAAACATAAAAAATGTCGCATTTTCACTTTGAAACTGAAGTGAACGATCTCTTGAGACTCGACGCGCCGATGAGTAAAGGACCCGCTCCTCGGTGGCAGAGGAAATCAACTGACCATCGATCTTCCAGTGCAACTGCTTCCACACCGCTTGATCGAAGTTCATCGAGGCTCAACTGCAGCAAGACGCCATCAAAGACTCCAAAATCATTGAAAAAAACGCCAGGAAAAGCCAAGACATCAGAGGACAGATTTATTCCGAACAGGAGTGCTATGAACTTCGAAATGAACTACCACAAGATGGTATCAGCTGATCACGAGAATGAAGAAAACAGCAGTCCTTCGAAAGCAGAATTCAAGAAGAAAATGTCTCAAAGTCTTGTTGGAAACGATACGAATTCCAGGATTCTTGCGTTTAAGAACAAAGCTCCGACGCCGAGAGAAGGTATTTGCTCAATTAGTTGCTCAATTAATTCACATTTAGAATTGGCATGCAAGTTTATGATCATTTAAAAACAACTGAATGAAAGCCGCCTGGCGGCGGAAGCGCCAACACAGCTTACCCATTGTTGGCTTATTTCGCGTAACTGATTTTAAAAATACATCGTTTAAATTTACATTTGTAAGTATGTAACCTCAAACTTTATTCGTTTTGAAAAATGTATGATTCATATCAATGATATATCATGCGAGATCGATCGTCTCTTTAATAGGCCATTTGAACGACCTTCGGGTGTTGTACAGCAACAACAAAACTCCTGCTACATCAACGAAGAAAAACGCCAGACATATTGCTCCAGTTCCAGAGAGGATTCTTGATGCACCAGATCTCATCGACGATTACTGTAAGTTTGATGAAAAATAGTTGATTGGGTGGAATTTACACCATTTTCTTCCTGCTGTTGTTCTATCTCAAACGTTTACTCAATAACACCACGCGAGTAATACCTCATAAGCTTACATACGCAGCAATGAATCTGAAACCGTTTCTTCAAAAAATTTAAGCATGAAACGATTGACTTTAGCCTTTCTTTTGGCTCTAGTTTCAGTTAAAAATAGTGGTTGTAAGGTAGACCATGTCTGATGTCACCATGCACATGTGGTTTTGAAGTTGAAATTGGCAGTGACTACACAGTTCCCAAAAGGCCACAATTCTTTCGATCAGCTCGATGAATAATTACCCGACTGGTTATGAATAAGGAAATTTATGAATCACGAAGTTCAGTATCTTGTGTTTAGTCTCAGAATGTGAACCTAAGAGACTTGCCATCTTTTACAAAAATAGATACATGTACTTTTTCACTATATCGATAATTGCATGTATTTTGGAACTGGCCAGAGGTCTTTATTTTCTGTGCTGACTGAAAGAAATCATGGCCTCCACAGGGTGAATGGAGAACTACAGGGCAAAAACATATCTTGTTGAGTGCACTCGATAAGAATCTTGGTAAAAGAAACATGGCTTTATGTTTTGGTTTCTGTCAAATATAAAAAGTCACGTGAAATAAGGCTGAAAGAGCATGGTACTGCTATTTTGTGAAATGGAGAGACCATTTACAGTTGAGGCTGAGTAACCTTGATTTGATTCAAACCTCTTCATTTTATTAATGCAAGAGCAGCCCATGGAATGTTTTCTCTACACTGTAGCCTGTGAGCAGGCTTGCTTGTTAAAGGGGCTAGGTCACGCAATTTTAGGCAATTTCAGCACTGATTGAATGGTCATAAAATTAACTAAAATATCAAAATAACTGTTCAAAACTACAGAAGAACTCTAACAAAACACAGGGAAGCCAAGAACGGACATGGATGGACAAAACTGGAGAGGATTGAAACGGGTTGAATTTGGGTAAATTTGAAAAACGTCGGCCCACCTTTTTTTAAATTTATATCAGTCTATATCAAAATGTCATTTACAAAGCTGGAAAATCATTCTCAGTTGTTAAGTGGCCGTGATTTTGCAAATGAAAGACTCTTGCTCTGCCAATTTGATGTTTAGAGTTCATAATTAACAAAATTAAACAAAATTACCTAAAATAGCGTGACCTAGCCCCTTTAAATAATAATACTTTGTTTACCCTCGGAATATCTCCAAGCATTTAACATATACAATATCATTGTTAAGAATCCCAACTGGTGGGAGGCAAACCAGTTGGCTACCATATTTTACAAGTGCGCCAGGAAATTGAACCAGGGACTACCTGATACAAATTCAGTGAGTGGTCAGAACACGGTCTTGAACCCAGGATCTCTGGATCTCAAGGCACGGGCCCTAACAACTCAGCCGGTGTTTTGGGTATTGAGCAAATATTTTGGCGGCTGAGCCACCAGTGCACAAGAGGAATGGGATTATGCACATACAGTTACAGCCCAATAGGATGATAAACAGATGTTCATTCCCTTCTTCATAGATCTTAACTTGTTGGATTGGAGTTGCCACAATCATTTAGCTGTAGCATTGGGTGGTTTTGTGTATCTGTGGAATGCTGCAACAGGTGATATTGTGCAGCTCTGCCAGACTTCAACACCTGATTGTTACATTGGTTCTTTGGCTTGGATTAAGGAAGGCAATTACATTGCTTTAGGAGACAGTAATGGAGTTGTACAGGTTGGTGCTGTTCTTTTAGATCAGTCCATTGTTTGTTCAAGCACATTTCTTATGATTTTCGAGCAAAGGGTTTTGTTTGTGTTGGTTGTAGCTTTACTGTATTTTTACAACAGTTGTGGGATGTGGAGGCTCAGAAGCGATTACGGAGCATGGCAGGGCATTCCTCTCGCATTGGTTGCCTTTCTTGGAATTCCTACATCCTATCAAGGTAGGAAATAAAACAAAGGAAGTATGTGTACACCAATATGTTATTGATCAATGGTATATTTTATAGTAGTTCAATTTGATTTTTCCTTTGTTTCAGACTATGATAATGATAGACAAAACAAAACCAAAATTGATCTAGTTTGAAAAATTTTAAACCCTGAAAAAATTTGAACCACAACATAATATTTTACAGTAAGAAGTATTTTAATAATGATTGTGTACGAAATCCAACTTTCTATTTAAGAGATACTGGCATGTCTAGGTCCTGATCAAAGAATATTTGTGAAGAACATTGTAAGATCAAATTTCTATTATGTGGTCAACTTAAAAATAAAATACTGTGTTGTTTACTTTATTGTTTAGTGGCTGCAGAAGTGGAGTAATTCACCATCATGACGTCCGTGTGGCAGATCATCATGTGGCTACTCTTTCAAGACACTCTCAGGAAGTGTGTGGCTTAAAGTGGTCTCCAGATGGGAAATACTTAGCCAGTGGTGCAAATGATAACTTGCTGTTAATCTGGGATGCCAGCATCAATACGATCAGCAATAGCAATACTCCTCTTCATACCTTTAATCAACACCAAGCGGCTGTCAAGGTTTGTGAACTATATCTTACAGTACAATGTACACATGTTCCCTTGGACGCCTCAATCAGCAAGAAGCAGTAATGTTAACACTCGTCAAGGAATAAAAGATTTGCAAACCTTGATGCCAGTACAAACCATTCAGTTGTTGCACTCAGAAAGTAATGATACTTGAAACAAAACAGGAAAATGGTGATCCTTGCCCAGTAACACAATTAGTGAAATGTTGTATTTAAGGCCCTGTTTACAAGCAAGTAGGGTAACCCTAGTGCTAGGGTTACCCTAGCAAGAGGGTTACTCTAGCACTCACACATTTCTTCTTTTTTCAACGATGTGTTTACAAGGCAGCTAGGGTAACCCTATCTGACTGCTACGGTTACCCTAGCTGCCTAGTTGTAAACGCTCTGCTAGGGACAACTCGCCTACCCAGGACAACTTTTTAGCGGCTTCCATTGTGTTTGCGATTGTGGCGGTTACCAAGCACGCAAAGTTTTGCTTGTAAACCCGGGCTATGTTTGACTTTCCTGCTAGGGTAACCCTAGCAGTAGGGTTACCCTACCTGCTTGTAAACAGGGCCTAACCTGTCACTGACACTTTAAAATCCTTATTGTGACTCTGAGTTCAACTTTCAAAAAGTGTTTTACTTTTTTACCGTGAGTTCTTAATTCAGCAGTAACAGTTGGCAAACTGTTCAAAAGAGAAACCAAAAAAGTTGTGTTGATCTACATGTAGAAGCACATTCAATCACCCAACACTGGACATGGACCTTTGAACCTTGCTATTTAGCAGTTCCCCTTTTTCAGCGTTGATACCCTTTAGTTTGAATACCAAGTGGAGATGGAAAAAACTTTGTTTGGGGCAATGACATGCATTGTACGGTTGTTAACAGTGAGTGTCTCAACTCTCCTTTCAACTGCTTGAAGTTCAATGATTGAAGGCAGCCAAAAACACAACTGTTGTTCTAAATCTGAACTATTAAGTCTTTAGTGTTAAGAAAAGCACCTGAGTCTTTCATGGAAGTCAATCTGTCCTTTATAGGCACTAGACTGGTGTCCATTTCAACGCAACGTACTGGCAAGTGGTGGTGGAACAGCTGATCGACATATTAGGTTCTGGAATGTTGGTTCAGGAAACTGCCTCAACAGTATTGACACTCATTCCCAGGTAAATGAAAAACATTTAAACATAGAGAGCTTAAGCATGACGTTTACGGCCAACGGGAAATGGCAGGCTCCTGCTTGTCATAAAAGTGTGAAAATTCTCTCATTTTAATTTGTCTCATTCCTTTGAACAGTTGCTTGATATCTGGAGCTAACATGGCAGAAATGAGCTAATATCAAGCAGGGTTCTTACATTTTTGGCAAAACCCTAATTTCACTCACGACATTTGCTGTTTGGCGTAAACGTCACGTTTAACCTCTCTCATACCTTGTTGTTGAGAATAAGAAAAGTGTCATGCTTAATATAAAAAACTTTCCAATAAAATATTTTCTCAAATTTTGAAGTCTAAGTTAGGCATGTGGCTCATACATAGGCTTTTTTGATACATTTTAGTCTCTTAATTAATTAACCCATTAACAACAAACACGCTAGGACCCTGGACGCCCCCATTTGACGAGTAAAATCTGTTTAATCTCACTCCCAGGGGTCAACGAAAGTGTGTGCGGTGATTGGCATCTATAAAATTCTGGATCATTTCAGCAAATGCTCCTTTAGGAGGAAGATATTACCAAGGAGGTTATACTAAGAGTAAATGTGTAGAAGGAAAAGACCATGGATTGATCAACTAGTATTAATTAACATTATTTTCTTTTTAACACTTTAGGTTTGCTCCATTGTGTGGTCAAAAGAATATAAAGAATTAGTGTCCAGTCACGGCTATGCACAAAATCAGCTGACCGTCTGGAAATATCCATCCATGGTGAAAGTGACGGAACTAACTGGACACACCTGCCGTGTGCTGCACATGGCAATGAGTCCAGATGGACAGACAGTGTGCTCCGCAGCAGCAGATGAGACACTAAGATTGTGGAAGTGTTTTGCTACTGATCCAGTTAAAAAGAAGTCAAAGCCCAATCAAATATTAAGTAGTTCATTAGTGCACCGTGGCATTCGGTAAAATATTGATTGACAGAATTTTAAATGGTGAAGATAAAAGGACTGGATATTGGCCAAGTTCTTTTTTTGCGTGTTTATGGACCGAGACGAAGTCGAGGTCCATAAACACGCAAAAAAAGAACGAGGCCAATATCCAGTCATCTTGACCGAACAATCTTGGTCAATAAAGGATTTATTATATGACTTAAAACACCAAAAAATGATCTTTGATCTTGCGGGACCAAGCGAGAAATCCCGAGCGGGCAGTATCGCTCCATCTTGCCCGCTCGGGTAGCCAATCAGAGCGCGCGATTTGGTTCATCTTGCCCGCTCATGGAGCTAGTCATATAATAATAAATTATTATTGTTTCTGACAAACCTGTTGTTTCCAAACTTTATTAGCCTACCATGATATTTAGGATTACAATAACATGATGTTTCTTTTTACAACATTATCTATCACAGTTTTACATTACTTTCTTATCTTCCATCTATTGACTTGTCCCTTACGATCACAGACTCTTCAAACTTAATCATTAGAGTTGTTCCTTTGTGCCAGTGAGCAGAGACTTTTGCAGGCTGATGACCAAAATACAGAATTAAAATATGTTAAAACAAATATGAATGCAGCCCTGAAGATAATGGATGTTTATTTAAACAAGGTTCAGTGTGTGCTTTAACAAAACTGCACTGGACAATCTTAGAATATAAAGGGTGTTTATTGTTGAGAGAAGTATTCATCTACTTCAAGTCACTACTTCTATCTGAAGAAAATTTGGCATAAAAAAAATGGTTGAAACATGCAAGCTAAGTAAAACTTTGTCAAAGGGGATATGTCACAAAATCTAGACAAATTCAGGACCTGGGCCCCCTAATCCCAGATTAAAAATTAACCAAGGAGTTTATTTCTCTTCTCCTAAATGCTCTTCCACGCTGATATTTGGCAAAACTTTACATTAGAATTAGTCAATCTTGAAAAACAAAAGTAAACGAAAGAAATTTTCACCTGGATTAAATTAATCGGCTTTCGAACAACCGGGCCCTGGGCTTGTAATGCTAATCCCAGATTAAAAATTAACTTTGAAAAACTGTTAAGCCAAATGTTTAAAAATTAATTTAAAAGCTTTATTTATTATTGCAATCCATTTTTGCCCATCCTTGCCTCCTTTTGTAATTGCTGTTTTATTCAAATCTTCCAATGTTTTAAGTACTGGTAGTCATTTGTACGTTTCGCTTGATTTGCTAGTTCCCAGGGTCTGGTTGTTCGAAAGTCGATTTATTTTAACTTATCCAGGATAAGTGTAAAAAATGGTTCCATTTTTTCAACTTATCCAGGTGAACTTTCTTTTGCTTATCCCATTGACAGAGTAAAATACTAAGTCGGTTTAGGCGTTAGAGGGTTAAGTCTGTTTTTCAAGATTGACTTCCTCTAATGTAAAATTTTGTCGAATATCAGCGTTGGACAGCATTCGGGATTAGAGATCAAATAAACCCCTTGGTTAATGTATGTTGTCTATAACTTTGATAACCGGTACTTCTGGTTGACAGAGTTTTTTTGTCACATAGCTTTGATTTGGGTTAATGTTGTGTTTGCATAGGGCAAGTAATTGGCAAAACTACACAGAATGAACTGCACTGCCCTGACACAACCCCTTTTGCCAGTCTTCTTCTACAGCTCAGAGTTAAAACATCCAACGAACCATTAAAGAAACAAAATGCTTGCTAATATTATGAAAATGCAGGCAAACATTACTTACAAAGTTGCATCCATGTAATACTGCTTCGACAATTCCAGCGACAAATGACGCACAGTTTAGACTCCCTGGTAAAACAAATCAAATCACACATTTCACTTTATTTGTAAAATTAATTAATTATTCATCACAACTATTGACCAATCAGCAAGCTCTGTAAACCCAATACAAATCAACTGGGGTTGATTAATTATTTGAACAGTAGAATTAACTTTAAGACAAACTCCTCAGCTAATTAGTAGCAGGGCTCCAGGCTGCATGCTTAAGAGAATATGGTCAACCTTTTTTTTCGTTTGTTTGTAACGTGATTGACCAAGAGTACGTCCGTCCGTCTGTCCAGACTCTGGGGAGGGGGATGGGAGACTAAGAAAGGGAGGGAAGTCTTGCGAATGCAGCTTTGAGGTGTGGATGGGCGAATTTTCTTGGCGGGAAACTTTTGTGCTGCTCGCATTTATCCCACTCACCTTCGTCACTTTTAAAAAAGAGTTACCATTAGTGATGAGCAACGGGATAAAGAGCAGGAAGGAGCATGAGAGAAAAGGCGACAAAATTTGAGAAATTTAAGTGAAGAAAGCCTCAAGAGAAGCCAAGGAAGGAGGAGAAGAGAAAATTTCAATGAAGAACACCGTAAAGCTGAGAGAAATAAAGTGAGAGACAAAACACTTATTTGCAATGGTTAGCTTGCAGGTAATGTTTTCCTTCTTAATGCATGCCTCGCTGCCTCACATATTTTGTAAAACTCACTCAATCAATGCCTATTTTGTCAGACAGATTATAACCAAACTCTCAACGCCGTATAAATTTATATTGTCAGGATTGCAGTAATTTATCCGCAACAAATGCACTTGTAAGCAATGTTTGCGACAGTTTAGGTTCTTTTTGGCCAGACAAGCCTTTGAAAAGCGGTTTGATAAGCTCGAACTTGCAATTTTCAGCAAAATCTCCAACATTGAGTTAAAGAAATGAAGACAAAACTATTATTGCAAACAAGATTCTTATGAAATGACAAATAATATTTCGCTTTACCTTTGTCTTTTGGTACTGATATAAATTTGTTAACCAGAGGTTCCTTTTCAATAATATAATCTAAGAAAAATGTCAAGGACTTGCTGATGACTGAAAAATAATATACTAAGTTTGCATGTGAGATTACCCGTATTATAGTGACCACCTGTTTGCACAAATGCTAGTGAAGAGTTAAATTCACTCCTAGGAATAAGGCATATTAGATTTTTCTTGGCTCGTGGAGGGGAGACTGGAAACTAGACATTTCAAAGGCCTTTTTCTCAAAACCCAGCTGTACAACAAGGGTTAAAATTTTTGGAATTAGCAACCAATATCAAGACGAAACCATCAACGTTTTTTCAAAAAAGATCTATCAGACAGTTTTTCAGTTATTACCAAAATAGACGAAAACTGGCGTTTTTGCCATTTGCAAAAATTTTACTATTTACCTCTACACACAATTATTTTTTCTCACTAAGGAAATCCTGAAATTTTAAGGTGGGGTCATAAGGCTTTTGAGAAAAAGAACTTTGAAATGTCTAGTTTCCAGTCCCCCCCTCCAGGACCAGGGACTATATTTAGCATTTTCCTCTGATTTGAATTCATTTGTCAAGTAAAATTACATTTTACACCAATTGCAGTGACTAACACTTCACAAGAGACATCCTGATGCTTTAATTTCACAGATTTCAAAATCTTGATCATCTTCTTCAGAAAACTATAGTAAGCCACCTTAATTTAAAAAAGGATACATGTTTTGTCATCATCATTTGCTTGTTCCAGTTTATCTGCTTCTTTGCCAAACAATGACTAGAGAAAGGAAAACTGACAACGTCACGACCAAAAAATACTGCTATAATTTCAATGCAATAATCATTATTAGTATAATTTTCAGTGGTGAATATTTAACAATTAATAATAAATTTGAATATAATTTCACCGAGACGAAGTCGAGGTGAATATTCACCGATAATCACTGAGCTGAGGCGAATAATTGTTTTAGTATAAATACAGAGGTGATTATTTCAAAAAAGAGAAAAAACATTTCAACGCGAAAATCATCTTTACTTACAGTGACAAAACGACTACTGGCAGCCATTTTGCCCGGTGATTATCGGCTGATAATCCGAGATAGCGAGCCAAACAGAGCGCGCGATTTGTATAATCACCTGTGTATTTATACTAAAAGAATTTAGTGTTATATTCACCGCGCTACCCGGTGAATATAACATTTTGGAGGCGTGGCTGCTAAGCCAATCAAGCATTTTTCATGCCTTTTTATCTTGTTTTAGCCCGTTGTTTTGCACTTTCTTGATATTCACCGCTGAAAATTACACTAAAACAATATTAGTCGCCTCACGCTTAGTAAACATTGGGGAATATTTACCTCTACTATGTCTTGGTAAATGTTCACCAATATTCACTTCGCCTTCGGCGAATAATTGTTAATTATTATTACTATTAGGGAGCAAGGAAAGAGTGAAACTACCATTGCCCTAGGGAACATTTTAAAATTCAATTTGTCCAAAATACATGTTTTACTTTAAAAATCAGCTCATACCTTCCATAAGACTGACTTGACAAAAAGAAGAATGTTTAGAACTCTTGTTTCTCGCTTCATCCCTTTTTCTCTCAAGACCAAAACATCAAGCACTCTGGAACCCACTTGTTGACCAAGTTCTGATAACCTAATCAAACAGAATTACAGGAACTCAGCATTCAAATCCCACTTCCCAATGATATTGACATCATTAGGGTGCTTTAGTTCTTATTATCAGATCATAAGTCCTGTTCCCACTTGTGCAATAAGCACAAACTTAAGCACAGTATGTTCTCACACGGGACAAGCAAGGAAAATCAGGCAATACGCAAGTGGAGTAACGCAGGAGAAGATGTAGCTAAGATTCAAGATGGCGTGCAAATCGTTGTGCTTGTACTTTTGCTTAAGTCACGCCGGTTCCCACTGGTGAAACAAGCAAAAGCATGAGATAAGCACAATCACAAAAAGAAGAAAATTTCCTTTTTTTGTGCGTGTGTTTATGCTTAATTTACGCCTGTTCCCACACAATTTTTCTTAAGTTTATGCCTGTGCTTGTCACACAAGTGGGAACCAGGCTTTAAGGTCAACACCATTATTGAAGAACCAGTGGAATAAGACGCGTATATTGATTAATTAACCCTCTGACACCCAAACTGGCCTGAACTGGCCAGCCTTAGGGTGCCGTTGATTGGCAGGTACAAAACACAGGTCACAGGTCACAGGTCATTGTTTTACCAAATTATACAGAAAGTATCCTAAACATTCATAAAAGCTAACCTTAGGCCTAATTAGGCCTAAAGAAACGTTTTTAGGCCCAAGGTTAGCTTTTATGAATGTTTAGGATACTTACTGTATAATTTGGTAAAACAATGACCTGCGACCTGTGTTTTGTACCTGCCGGCATTCGATTGACCTTATTCCAGAATAGGAATTCATGGAATAGAAGTTAGAAATCCTTCGTTTTTACAGAGATTCACGTTAAAATTGTCAAACACCATCTAAAATGTTTTTTTAAACATAACTTTATTATCCTTGTTGCTTCAAAACACCAGACGTACCGTTGTAAATCATCTCTCCACATATTCTTATTCCGGAATAAGGTCAATTGAATGCACTCTTAGTATTTCACTCTTGTCTGACGCCAGACGATTTTACTTGTCAATGGGGAACCCCTGGGAGTCAATGGTTCATAAAAATAAAAATAGCTAAAATCAAATATCTGTGATAATTAAAAACAAGCAAGGACTGAGAGAATGAAGTTTATCAAATCTCCCACAGGTTTTTCATCCAGGATCTCAGAGGCCACAAGGCTAGTCTTTCAGATCACAACTCACAGAGTAGCTCCACCCCAACCCCCACCACAAACACACTTTCTCACATCATTCCTGCACCGTATCATGGTATAAACACAACATGGAATACAATCAAAGCAAAATGCTACATTTCCAAAATTAGTACTTGCAGTAATAGCGAATTTTGTTGTTGAGTGGAAGAGCGTCAGAACTGACTAATATCTTTCACCTCTCAGATTTTACCGAGTATGTCGGTGTCATGAACGAGAAAAACATCTTCAAATCATCGATCTTCTTTTAAAATAAAATAAACTTAGTTATTTTCGACAGGCTTTTATCCACAGAGTTTTTAGGGTTTTTTGTTACTTGCTTTGGCCAAGTACCAGCCACAAAAATCCGAAAAATGAGTTTTTGATATTTCAGATTGATTATATGGGTATTCTAGCAATCGTCCGAATTGGCACTCACTTGGTCTGAAGTTCTGGAACTGTGTGAACTCTGTTCTGACAATACTGCACCATCTCAGAAAACAACAAACCAAAAGTGCTAACGTTGATCTAAAACAGAGTACATTCCATAGCCTTAATACCACCGGATGACAAAAGGCCTTGTTGAAGTCGACATTTAAAACAATGGAATACCTCGTTCCTTCCTTTACTTAATGGTTTTTCGAGAATATTTGAAGTTTTGCTTCTCCTCACAGACTCCATCTTGTTTTTGGCCTGGATGCCAAGCTAACAAGGCTCGGTAGTTCTTTGGATCAAAGATGGCGGATGGAACTGAGGAAAGGAAGACAGTAGTTGATCGGTATTTTACAAGAATATATAAGACAGGTTAGTTTGAAATCATATTAACGACATTGACATTTCATGATGGTTTTTCCCCGTAAATTTGACTGTATTGTCTTTTTTCCATCTGAGACATCAAAGGTAGAGCTTTTGAGGATCAATGTGTATTGCAGCATTCAAACAAGTACGTTTAAGTTCACTGAATATTTTAAGGCCCCACTTAAAAGCACAAAGTAAAAATACATTTATTTGGCCTTATAACCTGTCGTATGTTTTTACCCAAATTTCAAGCATTATAAATACCCCCTCCCCCCTTCCAAGAATGGGTTTGACATTTGGGCGCTCAACAGGTGCCAATGGCACATGCAGCATGTTGGGATTAGTCACTACTTAGGAAGAAACTAAACCCCCGTGTAATAACCCATGAAACTCTTACATACGAAGAACGAAGAATAACGAAGAATATTTCTTTACACCCATATGCTGTACTGCTATATCTGTCCATCTGTTTATCAAGTTGTCATTGTTACATGCCATTGCAGCAGTGTTTCATTAATGCGCCGATCAAATCGAAACTTCAACATCCCCCACCCCGGCAAACCCCGGGCATTTGACTTTGCCTGTGTGGGGTGGGGAAAATTGAACTGGAAGAGTCAGGTTTCAAATTATTTTTTTTCGGATGCCAAAGACGCTAACAGCCATAAAACATGTGTTTGGATGAGATGGAAGAGTTTAAAGGAAGAGATATAGCATTTGTGAGCGATTGGCTTTCAAAAAAGGTCTTCAAAAGTTGGGGACAGACAGACAAATCCGACGACATGGTAGGGCATTTGAACACCATTTTGGCCTGAGGGGGTGGGAATTTGTATGATCCAATCTTCAAAAGTTCAAATGCCTGTGTGGGGGTGGGAGGATGTTGAAGTTCTGAGTTGATCGGTGCATAATGATCCCATTTTTGTTTCAGAATATGTGTGATTAC
Organism: Montipora capitata; assembly: GCA_949126865.1. Taxonomy (NCBI): domain Eukaryota; kingdom Metazoa; phylum Cnidaria; class Anthozoa; order Scleractinia; family Acroporidae; genus Montipora; species Montipora capitata. The sequence continues at coordinate 28,132,328 of OX421457.1, read as the reverse complement.
CATTGCACCCAGTCATCCATTGCTTCAGTGCAAGAAAATATCGAATGTAAATTTCCAAGTCAGCAACAAGGTCAATAGACTGGATAACAAAGTATCAGGAAAAGGAAAAAAAGGTGCACAGCATCTTCTGCCAGAGTCTCCAATTTGTGAGGTTACAACATCTAGTGGTGACAAATATATTCTGTATAGGTAAGTGAAGGACTGAACTTGAATAAAAATGGAAGTTTTATTGCATTGTGTGGCCTTGTGTCATCGTCGTCATCTCTTATCTTCCTTTATCCTTGGATTCTGGAATAGCTTGGTGTAGCTAATATTTCTAGGTATTTACCCTCCCAACTGTGGTGTGTCACATATGACTGACCACAACACCGCGTACACCATGCCCTGCTGTTTGCGAATAGTGTGAAGGTTCTTTTACATCCCACAGGGTTATGAACTTGGCAGGGTTTGTAAGGCAGGGCCTACGGTTTATAGTCCTTTTCCAAGAAGACTAGAGAGTGTAACGATTTTGCAGATGTCACTGCAAATGCAGCACTTTCACCTCAGCTATTTTATGACCCTGACTGTTGGTACGGGCTTTTATCCCATGACATCCTGCACTATAGTCCAATGCTCAAGCAACTGAGCCAATTGGTTGGTGGTTCAAAGTGTTTAAAATGTTTTTTTTTTTTTTGTATCAGCTGTGTTAAAGGAAAGCTAGTTGAAGTAAATGAAGAATTGGTCAGCAATCCAAATATCATGTTGGAAAAGGTAATGCCCAGTACTGGTAAAAGGCTCAATGTTTTGCTTACAGCTTTAGTTACCTCTCTAAAGAACATCGGAAGCCTTATTACTTGTAGGGTTCAAGACGTCCATAATTCGTCTAAACACCAGATTTATATCAAGATGAATTTTAGACAAAATATCCTTTTTAGACGGATAATTCATCAGAGACGAGTTGTTCATCTCTCATTTCTCAAATTCGTTAATACTTCATGAGTTAATAAGCCAATTGCATTGCCCCATTCTGGTTACGCGGACGAGCTTGAAACCCAATGAAACACTACTTGTTTATTCACTAAATGAATTTCAAACACATGTGGTTTGAAATCAATAACTTCAAACACGTGTTGTTTGAAATCAATTAACGGCATGTAACTAGTGCTTACTCACAGCTCTCGCACACTTCTGAGCAACCTTGAGGTTTACAAAAAATATTTGACTTGAAAAAAGTGATTAAAATTATAATTTCTTTTGTTGGAGAAGTTATTTCAAAAACTTGTGCATCTTGCTTCATTGGGTTCCCAAACGCACAAAAACAAGTGTCCCTCCTTCCTTGATTTATCTTTTTACAAAAGATTCTCAAAGGTCATAAAGTATTGAATTAATTTATGGTCAAAAACAAATGCAAGTGTTATCCTCTTTCACCTGCAGCCAGAGACAGAAGGGTACCTTGCTGTAGTTCTTCCAAAACTCACCGAGAATATCCAGGATGGACTTCTTACCAAAGAAGAGTATGGGAAACGAAACTCTTGCAAGGAAGAATGTCACCCATGAATATGTAAGAGAGACACAAAGCTTACACAAAGTGTCCTTGGAAGTGGTGGCTTGGTCAATCAGTGCCTTGTCCTGTCTAAAGACTCTGGCATTACCATCACTTTAACAACCAAGATGCTCTGCCAGGGTTGAAAAGTCTCTCGCAGATTTTTTCCTGCCCTCTGGCATTTAGTAGCAGGTTCACACAGTGGCAAATGTTGAGCCTTTACCAAGTTCATCAAATGCTTTAATTATACTGAGAATTGACATCCAGAAGAGGTTACTCGAGTTTCCTTTTTGAATCAACCTGAAGATGGAAATTTGAAATCCAAGAAAGGGGAAGCTACACTGTAATAGAAGGTGGTTCATCAGTGTGAACAGTCGTTGCACATGCAAGGATAAAAGGAGTTAATTTTGACTGCAGTTTTGAGCGGAATGTAGTCTTCTCAGAAGGCAGAGTCATACCAGTTATAGTTTTGAATACCCAAAAACCGGAACACTGGCTGTCAGAGGAAGAAATAGGGGAGGGCCAAGCCTACTTCATCAGCTCCCATTGGTAACGACCACTGATGTCATTAAGTGACTCACTCTTTTCATTTGTCTTTTCTTCAGAATACTTCTATCAGAATACTTCTGTCAGAGCCTCCAAAATTATGGACAGACTGTTAATATAATGTGGCTCCAGTAAAATGGCCGAAATATTTGAAGGGCAGTTATTCTTTGATTGCACTCACGTGATAAGATGGGCATGTTGCTGCCAAAACAATGGAAGAATGTAGCTCAAGTTTTGCATAATACTAGAGTCAAAATCCCAAAAGACTTTTTTGCTATTGTTCTTTCCACCAACATGGCCGCCGTGACACCAGGTGCAATTCACTACATGCACAGATCCCATAATGCACCTCTTCCCCCCCCCCCCCCCCCCAAAAAAAAAAAGTCTACATAGGCATTGTTTTCAACTTCTCTTCAGGGGACATTTTCATGTCCCAGGAGAAATTGCAAACAATGGTTATGTAAAAGTTTTGGGAAGTAATGGGCCCTTTGCAGGATAGTGATCACATGGTACAAAAACCGCCATACTGGGATGCAAATTGCCCACTGGGACATCTAAAACAAAGAAAATTTAGATTAACTAGCTTTGTTTTAGATGTCCCAGTGCGCAATTTTCATCCCAGTATGGCGGATTTGTACCATGTGATCACTATCCTGCAAAGGGCCCATTGAGGTGTATTATGGGATTGTGCAAGTAGTGAATCAAAGAATTTGACAATGTAACGACATTAAAGGCCCTGAGTGCAGTAAGATAACTACATGTCTATTTCATGAAGCAATATTGTTGATGAACTGAGGATTCATGACCTGGAACACAAGGACATATTTCAAAGCCAAGTAGGAAAGTACCTTGTACATAGCCGTTTTGTGCTATTCACCTTTCTATTAGCGTTAAACAAACAATTTAACAAAAAAACAAACACATAAATAACGCCCCTCAAACTACATGTACCAATGCCTTCATTTACATAGAGTTTCTGTTTTAACTATGAAGATCTCTCCAACAGGGAAAAAAAATTTAAGGAAGAAAGAAAAATTTATGGTGTCATAAAACTGAAAAAAGACACCCCAGCCTTTAACTCTAATTATCTTTCTTTCTAGTTTTATTATGTTTTAAGGGGAAGAACAAGCAAAGTAATAACCAAGTTTCATGCCATGAAGTTTTTTTTAACAGTACCAAAGAAATTTTAATCCAAAAAGTTCAGGGCATGGGTTCTCAAGCAACGCAGGACTTACAAGCTCGTATTCTTATGTTCACCAGCCAAGGTGAACTCAGGCCTATGTAGGACTGCAGGCAATCGCATTAAAGTCTATTTTTGTTTCTGTTGGCAATCTTGTCACCAGAGCCTTGGATCTTATGCTGCCCATGATTTCATCACTCTCTCAGAAATCCGTTGAACAGGAAAGGTTTAGGGTCGAGTCTGTGCCTGTCGTTTCAAATACCTGACACTTTTTGCAAATGTACTTGTACATATTTATTGCCGTGAAATTGACATCTTAAATTCCCACAACCTGCTTCCGTCTGACGTTGTAGCTCAGTCGGTAGAGCAGCGGTGATCAAACCCGAAGGTCAGAGTTTTCCTCTGTCCTTGTGTGGGCCCAATTGCATTAATAGGGCTAACGCTTACATGGTTTCAAAGGGTAGAAAATAGCACTTCACATTACTTTCCGATAGTTAACTTCGTACAACAGCTGGAAGGCCGTGACTCGTGGACCTCCTTGCCCGAATCCTGCCAGAGAATGTTACTGATGCTACTGAAAGGAAAAATTCGCGACCATGCCCACGAACCGCACAAGTAATTGTCGTTAGGGGGCTTATTAAACAACAACTTCGGCGACGAGCACAAAAACGTCACCGGAAAAATGTTATTTCTCATGAATGCCATGATTTTGCGATTACTACTACTCGCACGCAAAATGTGTATCAACTGTCCTGGAATTAATTAAGGTGATTCCTCAGTATTGCACTGCACATCCTGTACTGCGCATATGGTGTGTCAATATTTATAAATTGGTCAACTTTGCAACATTGTAAATACGGCGTAATCGATCATACACGCTGAAACTGTTCTCAAAACACTCGAGAGAAGTTGTCAATGACCCATAATTATTTGCGAATAAGCGCGCGCATCCCGAGAACATGGCGAATTCTGTTGTTTCGATCTACGATAATCGAGATAGACAGGTACGATGGTGTTTTACTCTTAAACGAGTATGGTGACCTATATTTTTTATTGCATAACTGTGGTGTACAAATTGTCCCCTTTAAATCAAAAAAATGTTTAAAAATGTATCGGAAGGAAAAAAAGATATAGTTAAAAACGTACACAGAGCCTCTTAGCCAGGGATGTTAATTACGATCTTGAAAACAGGACTCGAGAAACGTTTTGAGTCGACGTCGTGTTAAATTGAGTGATTTTTCCATAAACTATATAAACAGTGTTCCATATGCTCTAGACTTTCTACCTATCAGGTGTTTTTTCAAGTGTTACTTTAAAAACCCTCTCGTTTAGCTACCGCAAAATGTACCCTGAACCGATGAAATAACGCGCGTCTTCAGTATTAGTACAGGCATCAATGAGGTAAGATTGGAACATTATATCTCTTAAGCAAGCACGGTGACTTATCTTTTTTATAGTAGCTCGCAAAACAGGGATAAGTAGGGAACATCCAGGTTAAGTTTCAAGGAAATCTTCCGACAATTTTTTTTTCTGAGAAACGGCGTTGACCGTGCGCGAGAAAAGTGAAAAAATATAGTCTTGTGCTCACGTCCTCCTTGATAACCTCAAATTTGGCATTTCACGTCACTGTTTTGAGGATGACGCCAAAGACATGTACAAACTGTTAAACGCACGTGTGGGGCGTGGAGCCATCGCTGTCAGTCAGGAAACCTTTTGAGCTTCCCAATAGACTCCTTGCTCGCGCAGGTCTTCAGCAGGTTACGTCACAAAGGTTTGTTACACTTTTGCTGCAACGGCCTGGAGGCAAAAGAAGTGAAATGGGTTTCAAGAAGGCTCTGAAAACGCTTGAAATCCTCGAAAAACCAGAAGTTATTTTTAAGAGACGACTGAAATCTAATCCTTTCCACCCTTTCAATCACACAGGTGGAAACAGTAAGTGAATGTTATAGATTAAGAGTGAAAGCTTCAATTAAGTTATGTGATCTAAGTAACTTGTATCCGGAACTACAGCAAGCTATAAAACTGGTGTTATCGACTAAACTGAACAACATACCAAAGCATTAACTCATTTCAGTGTAGAAAGTAATGTCACTGTTGCGTCGATTTCACTTTACGATTGATCAAGATTTCACGACCTTTTCTCCACCAGTCGGAAGCAAAATTAAAACCCGATAGCACTTACTTTTGCCCAAACAAAACTTCTTGCCGATTTCCTGGGCTTGGCCCCTTTCAAATTTTTTTGTTACAAAATCTTGTTAGCTTCATTTCACCGTCGGCGTTTTCATTGATTCAGCAAAGTAACTTTGAACTCATCAACTGGCCGATCATTGCAATCACGTTTCCTTTCAACTTGTGCATGTCCCATAGTAGGGAATTGAATGACCAAATTTTCTGAAAGCCTCAAAGGGACCCTTCTATGTTTATCGTAACGGGTGAAGACTCTTTAAAGTAATATCTCTATCAGCTTGACCAATTTGTTCTGTTCGGATTTCTTAGAAGAAAATTAAACTTCCCCTAAATTTAGGGAATAAAATCTTCGTTTGAGAAATTTTAAACAGCTGAAAGTTACCGTCAATGCACGAACTTGGCATTGAATCATTTACTTCCGGAAATGCTGGCGGACCTTTTGATAGCTATACAAACTTTTCAAAAATGTAACTCTTTCGAAAACGTAAGGGACTCTTTTTCTCTTGTTATGATGTTTTTAAGTGACGTTTTAAGGTCTTTTAATAACTTAACTGTTTTCGCCAAGCCTTGAAAAGTCAAGAGGATCGCTAGGCGAATTTCCAAATTTGTAGGAAACACGTCATCTGAACAGATGTTTCAACGAAATCTTCCATTTATCGCCCGTGCAGAAAACGAACTTTCCATTGTGATTTTGTCTTGGAAGAAACACTTTCTTTTCTTTGTTTTACAATCGCAGGATTTGTACTTACACTTAGTCGGAGACGATTTTACATTGGACTATTCATATTTCTGGTTTCGGTGGTAATTATGATTTCATGGGGAGTTGCATACGAAGTTAGCGTAAGTACTCAGTGATGCCAACCTTTGCTTCCTTTTACTCTAGATTTCGACGAAAAGAAGGAAAGCTCTTTGAAAGAACCTTTGTAGATAAAGAGGCCCTCCCAGGTAGGGGGGGGGGGTTGGGGGGAAGTCTACTTCCCTTGTTCCTTGGTTCCCTGGTTCTCGAAATTACTTCCAATTTTTGATTCCTAAAATGATTTATGTTCAGTTGTTCCACAAGATATTTTGTCTTTGTTCCCTGTTCCCCAGTTCAAGTTCCTCTTCTTCCATAGTATTTGTTAATTTATCTTTTGAAGTATCGGTAAAAGTGGGTAGGGTAGTCGCACACATGTCACTCGAGCTCGCATGGTCGGACCTTATCACGGTCTCTGTTACATAAAGCGACTGAGAGATTTTTGTCCCTCACCCCACCCCCCTCACCCCAGGAAGGGATGCTAGTGCCATTTATAAAACTGGGTGGAGAAAAATATATTGACTAAGGAAACAACACGATAACTAGCCACTCACTCAGACGTTCTTAGGGCCTCGTCAAGCGTTCCTTTCCCGCGTGTTCCTCCCTTGGAAAAATCTCTGGGGTTGCGTTGCTTTGGGTGATTTGCTTTGCTATGCCAAAAAGCAAGAAGTTAGCTAGGGGCATTCAAGGTTTTACTTACAATATTTTTTCCTGCCCCCCACCCTAGCAATACAAGCTGTTCGTTATCGTAACTGGTGCTATGTCAGCATTCATGGCATGGGAAAACCGTGGTCACCGGACATGCGTATTGGATGGAGAGACAAACCAATATAAGTGTCTTATTGGAGAGCACTCGGTGGAGACAGGACACTTCCACAATGTTTACATTAGGCTGAAAGCTCAGAAACATGGTGAGCATAAAAGACTCCTACTTTCTCATGCGAGCCACTAATTTACAGCGTTGTTGAAAGATATAGAGTGTTCCCGCGCTTTCGCGACGCGTACGCCGGCTGTCCTAAGTTTGGGTTGCGTTGTGACTGTTTGATGTGATTGATGTCGACTCTTGTAGCAACTGAGAAGTCTTTCCATCTGAAGGGTGGGTATTTGTAAGGAGGATGAATATATATGATTGAATTCTTGACGGAAGTATTCTTGGTTTTAATTGTAAAACAGA
>OX421457.1:28107426-28122426 GCA_949126865.1 Montipora capitata | reverse complement strand
ACTTATTTCCACCAAACAGTCTTGTTTCACCGTTTCCCGTGGAAAACATGTTACAAACCTCTAACTCTGGCAATTTGAGAATGGCCTCTCGATGGAAGAAAGATCTATTTTTTATCTTGAATTCTTTGCTCAATGTACTTTTATCATTCCATTAGTCACCGGGTTATTTTTTTCTGTTTTTCTTGTCTACCCTCCTAGCTGAATACAGTCTTTTCAGGCAATAATCCGTCAGCTTCTAAAAGTGGTTGGGTATCTACGTTTACCTTCATCATCATTCGTCATATTTATGTTGGTTTCCTTTTTTTCTTTAGAAGCTACGAGTGTTGGCGAAGAAGCTTGCTGAAAATCTTAACCTAAATTTTTTTGACGTCAAAGCAAATTCTAAAGATCGTATCCTTTTATTTGCCAATAATGAATGTTAATGATTATAGTATATTTGAATAGCGCCGCCATTTTCTATGAAAAGGGAGGTCACTGAATGCCCTCAATTGATATTCGGGGAAGGGAATTTTGTCGGATTGTTTATGCCGCCATACAGTTTACATTCATCTCTTTATAAAAGAAAGCAAAATTCACAAGAGAACTCCTGGATTAATATGAATGATGTGGGTACACTATTCTGCCACTGACCCCTTTTCTTCGCCTTTCACTGAAAATGACTCTTGTACCAGCATTAAATCTCCTCTGATGAAGACAATATGCAGGAGTGTCGAAACTTTGGATCGTGAATTCGAAACTTTTGTAAGTTGAATTCTTGAATCTTCCAATCAGAATAGCATCAAACCATGTCTGATTGTTCATGGTGGCCCGCGTTGCTCAAAGCTTGGTCCGCGGTAACTTTAGCTTTAAATACAATGACAACCTTTTGATACCATTTAACCAATTGTTAACGTTAATCATGCTTTGAAAAACTTCACCTTGGTTTTCACGTGAACTTAAACGTCCCACTCAAGCGACAAGGCCCATGTTTTTCTGTCCATATTCGAGAAGGTGGAGTCTCACCATTTGCTGACGTCATGAAAGTTCACCTTGTACTTCATTTGTAAAGTGCTCTTAAGTCAAAGATTAAATTATAATAAGGAAGTATCACCACGTTCCATTTTTATCACGTTTTGCAAGTCTTATTTCAACTCTCGCTTTTGAAGAGTGTAGTGAACTGAGGACAAAGTTTCATTACTTTTCTTAACTCAATGTAGATGTTATTCGTCATCGTCCTGTGGTTGAAGTTCCAAATATTCAGAACGACGAAGTTAATGTTGCCCAGCCTGTGTAGTAACCGATGCCTAGGGTCATAAGAAAATTGATTTAAACATGTTATTTTATCATTTGAGTCCATGACCTCTATGGTCCATAATTATTGTTATAAATCAGTAAAAATGTACTAGTTTAATTTAATATCGTCGCTGATTGTCACGGTAATGAGTAAAATTTTTAAATCTTTAACACTTTCCTCCGTTTTTTGTGTCTGAAAAATCTTAAATATACAGCTATGACTTGAGCGATTCTCTGCTCGTTTCACCTGTCAGATGAGCAAGTATAAGTATGTTTCTTGGAACGAAGACCAAAGGGGCAGACGTCCTTCCTAAAGAAGCTCGCTGAGTTGAAACGCGAGGAACTCTGGGGCAATGGTGAGGTTTTCAAGAGTTCCAATTCAGCTCAGTTTCATCTAAAGGAAAGGAACTTAATAAAGTGTCTAGTCGTTCTAGCGCTGGAGCACTAATTGGGGACACTGTAAACTGAAATCAACAATCAACGCAAATCAAATCAAATGTTGGTTTTTGAGGTAGTGAAGACTTCTAGTGAAAATGTCTCAATAATTTTCGTCCTCCGCCTTAGCTGGGACTTAATTCAGGGCATAAACGACTTTTCGAAAACACTTTCAAGTCTTTGAACTGGCGCCATGGAAAACCTCGCTTTCTCAGAAAGAGGAATACCGTTAATTGATCTATATAAGCTACCTTGAACTGGGCATTGCGCTCTAATTCCGAACAAGAAAGCCACTAGTAAGTTCTTATAGTATTTTGGAGTCTGAGACAACCAAGGCCTTTCGAGCAGTTTTTTCCACTTTAGTTTCCTAATGTTCCTGTAGGCCTTGGAGCGTACAACACATGTCTTTAGTTTAAGAGAGGGTTATGCGTTTTCTCAGACCAAGTAGTTTTGGGGTTGCTATTTCCCGCGTAAATTCACAGGATAATTATGCACCGGTGATGTAATAGCAGAAAACGCGCATTGATTGGCTAAAGACCCGGACAAACAGGTTCAACATTTGCTTCAACATCCATTCGATTTTGTTGAACAGCAGTGTTGAAACCATTTGCCCCCACGCCCTCCCCCCCCCATTCCCTTTCAACCGTGTTGAAACATGTTGAATCGAAAAACCGTTTGCCCCCACCCCCCCCCCCCTTCCCTTTCAACCGTGTTGAAACATGTTGAATCGAAGTTAAATCGATGCTGAAACCGTTTGACCACCCGAGCAGTCAACATCGTTCAACATCGTTCAACAAAATAGAACGAATGTTGTGAGCAAAGTTGGCAATTCATGGCGAGAGAATCCGTTAATGTTCAAAATAGAGATGATCTGAGAAAACGGAATACAGAGATGCGAGCTGAAAGCTCTAAGTTGTGTGTTCTTGCAGAAGCAGATGCCGTCGCTGTATGGGACACCGTCACATTTAAAAACTTGGAAAAGAAACAACGCTCAAGGCTCCTGTCCTGAAACGATTTCAAGGAAGATTTTTTTGCTCCAAAAGGTCGCTGGAAGATGAACTAAAAGAAACTTATATCCAATGAACAAATTAACGCTCGGACGCTTATCTGAGGCATTTTCAAATCGTAAGGGTGTGGTGGAAGAGGTTTATCTATTTGCAGAGGTGTTTATTTGATTGGAGTCCTTATTTCGCTTCCTACTATTGTTATTGCGCATACGTTCTGCGCATCCCGAGATACTCGGATTTCCTATGGGTGGTGCTTATTAATACAGGGATATTTTTGTGCGGTTCAAATTTATGCAGAGAAAGCAGAAATTAGCAAGTACTCTTGGTAACCAAAAAGAAAATTGGGGGTAACCAAGCATTTTTCAGAGATAATTAAGCTTTAATTTGGAAAAGAACGCCACAAATTGCTTTGTATTTTAAAACTTTTTACAAATATTGTTGATTAATTATCTTCGAAAAATGCGAGGTTACCCCCAACTTTCTTTTTGGATTTCAATGACACTTGTTAAGATCTGCTTTTCCCGTATGTTCAGTAAACCGGGCAAAAATACCTTCGAATTAGTAAGCACCGTCCTTAATATGAACTTCAAGCTGTAAACAAACCATTGCAGTTGAAATACTTCAATTATCTATTTCAAAATCATGCCACGAATCCTACTGTTTATTTATTTATGATCGAGTATCGAACTATTTTTTAATCACTCATTGAAAAAGAAATTCAAGGGTAGAAATTCTTTTTTGGTTGTGGAAGGGGGCAAGTAGATTGTGTATTGACGCCTGACCTCCCCCGTGAGGATTGAATTTGACCTTGCCAGTGCTTTGTAGCCTGGCCTTTCTCAAGTTCTGTTGTTTGTGATATTTGACAATGGCGGCAATTTTGAAGTGAATCGAGGATTTCTCAAGAGATAATTCCTTCACATAACAAGGTACGTTTTATTTGCCTGACGAAAACAATCCTAATCAACCCCTGCCATAAATGAGCGTTTCATAACAACAGAAACCTTTTGTATCAAAGAGTTAACCTCAAATTGTACTGAGGAGAATTTGTTGTGCGAAACTAGACTTTCCGGGAAACCCCTTACAACAGAAGAGAGTAACCAAAGTTTTACATCGGTAAGACATGACAAATTAATTTTGTTCCTAGGATATTCATTTCATTCATTTTTTTTTCTGGTTATTGGCGAGTTTTTAAATTAAGCAAACAAGGTTTCAACGTTGTTTAAGGCTCAGAAACAAGTAGTCTATGACGAGAAAACATCGTTGTGCACGTGCTGCACGCATGTTTTAATTAGTACATTTCTTTGATTTTAGTGCTAAGAAAGGTAACGGCAAATAAACAGATTTAAGGTTTTTTCGTGTGTTCACAAAAGGAGACAGTCTTCTTTTGCGCTTTCTTTAGTTTTCTAAAAGGTCTTTCCAACTAATCAACTTACAAAAAGTTAAAGTTGATTTTTGGAGTCTATTCTGTACAGCGTGGATACGATGAAACGAAAAAAACCTGAAATCGAAAACACTTTTGAAAGTAATCTTTAGTTTGTTGTCTCAGTATAGCCTCTTGAAAAAACTTTAAAATTCAAATAAGGCCTAACGCTACTGACAAAACTAAACAAAGTGAGAAGTTTTCCCTGCACTTACAACTGTCTGGACAACAGACCCCTTTACAGTTGTGTGCTTAGTTACCAGGCATTGAAATGAAAGTGAGACTGGTGTTGACAACAATAAAACAACAACAAAATGTTATGTTAATGATGTTGTTGACCTTGTTATGATACAGAACTCCATCCTTTTCTTATGTTAACTGTGATGTTGTTGTCATGCTAATTAGTAAGCATTTACCTAAGAAAAGCAGTGAGGTTTCTATGAAAACAAGGTCAACTCCAGCCTCACTTTCATTCATAGGCCAGGTAACCATGCACACAACTGTAAAATTGTAATTTTATATTTAAGCAATATGCTAGTGTAGCAGCAAAAGAACAGAGTCTAGGTTTAGGGGAATAATTTGCATTTTATTTTGTTCAAAACAAAGGAAAATGAAAATTATTCACCTCAACCTTGACTCTGTTCTTTTGTTGCTGCACAATGTATAGCCCACTTTCAATATATTAAAATTGAGTCCTAAACAAAAGGCATTACCTCGAGGCTCTGGGGAATAAACTCACTCAATTCCTTATATTTACTCCCCAGAGCCTTGAGATAAGGCTTTTTTTTTAGGACTGAATTTTAATATATTGAAATTGGTCTATTTGAAACTAGCCTATTGTCTGTTATAGACCTCTTTCATATAAATGGCTGCCACGTAAAATATTCTTTTGTTTTAATTCTAATAAGCCTTTCTAGCCTAACTACGACAAGCAAAATTCAAAAGAATATTTGTTCCAAAATGAGGACACTATGTCTAATTAACATAAATACGAAGGAATGTAAAAGTTATTCTATTAATAAAAGTGGTCTATAGAAACCTGAAAAATTAAGGTGGCTTCAGCGGGATTTGAACCCACGACCTCTGTGATGCTGGTGCAATTCTTTGCCAACTAAGCTATCAAGCCACTGAATTTGGAGCAGGTCAATTTTTTTAGGCCTATGAGTTCTACTTCAGATATATACGTTTTTTTCATTGATAAACTAGTGTAAAATCTAAGCTTTCAACGACTATTTTCCTTACCCCTGATGATGCTGCAGATTGGCGAAAGCTTGGTTTTTACACTCTCTTCACCCCGGCCTTGGACTCCCAAGAGTGGTTGATGTAAATTTTCTCATCTGGGGTTTTTTCTGTCTGGATACATGATCAAATTCCATGTATGTCATTCAGTAAGGAGAAGTAATATTCAGATCTTGTGATTGTTTGTTAGTGTTTATTTAAATTTTTAAATTTTAAGCCTAGTTTTCACTATCGACACAAGCATAAGCACAAGAAGCATACGCAAACTCAGTACGTGTAGCTTGTAGTTTATTAGAGCCTTTTGTTCGAACAATAGACACAAATTAACAACAAGTAATTGCACCTGCGTGTGCTGCTTGAGCTTACGCTTGCCTCGCTAGTGAAAACCAGGCCTAAAAGTGACGTTCTTTTGACGCTAATAAGTCACTTTTAAAAAATATCATAATACTCTTCATTTGCCTTGCAAAATTTTGCATGAGCATTGTTTCCAGTCTCTTTGGACGTACAATTGCCCCAAGAAAAAATAAAAACAATGCGTACAAAGAATTTTGGAAAGCAAACAAAGAGTATTATGGTATTCTTTAAAGTGGACTATTTTTTGAATGTTGGATAAACTCCCCATAATAATTTTCGTTAATCTTGATATTAAGGTAAAATTCCGACCGAAGCTCCACACGTGGGAAAATGCACGAGTTACCGGCGTTACATCTAAATTGTCAAACTCAAAAAACCCCAGCTCCGAAACAAAGTTAAACGCTTCAAGTGCATGAACGTCTGATAATTACGAATGAAATTTCACATCTCCACGCGGCCATCTAATATCCTCTATTTCTCTGGATAAGCTGACGATTTTTCATGGTTTAAACTTGAACAGGATTTTTTTTTCATTTTGTTTCCGTTGTTTTATCTTTACTTAAAGATTTCTTCAAAGATAAAATGGTTGGATCATTCTGCGTAAACTTTTCAACTGGATATTCAGCGTGGAATAATCTTCATCAAGGCTAAAGTGAAGCGCCCTATCGAGCGAACTCTTTTCACCTCGTAAACAAGGTATTTTGAAGTTTCTTTTTCATCAGTTTGCTGTTGAGCGGGTTAAAACAATTAACGTTTTTTTGTGATAGAGCGGTTTTCAATTGAGTGTCGAAAGTAATTAGATAATTACTTTGGTTTTGCATTACTTCACTCAGTGAGTGGTTCAAAGTTCTCGCGCCACTTTTTCAACCAATCAGAAGTGAAACCAAAACCAATTGTGGCTCGCGCGTGCACATTTTCCCGCGCTTTGTGTCGGCTACGTGTAATTACTTGGAGTTTTGATTGGTTTACTGGATTGTCTCAGTCTTTTTTGATTGGCCAAAGTAATTACTTTGGTTTTGGTTTTACGACACTCGTTCGAAAACCGCTCTAGAAAAATATAAGTACCATTTTGTCGGCACACAGCAGGTCTTTGGTGGCGCTTGTTTCCTGTTTTTCCCCATTCACCTATTGGTCCAAGTTGGATAGCGCTATCCTCTGTATAAATTCACTATCCACTGGATAGCGCAATCGGGTTTCGCTATGACTTATCCACTGGATAGTGATTTATCCGGTGGATAGCATTATCCACCTTTTAAACAACCGGGGCCCGGTTTTTGGGATTTACGTGTCCGGTTTTGGTGTACTTGGGTTTTTGCACTATATTCATAGTTTTTTTATTGCATCTCACGGTTATCTGTTGAGATTGAATAAACGGAGTTAGTCCGGATGTGTAGCGGAGACAAAATAAAGACTTGAACAGACAACACGGTTTCGAAAACAGCTAAGTTGTATGAGACCATCAGCGTGCCACTGTCTTTAACTTTTATTTTCTGGATACTCTTTAACTACTTGACTTTGTTTGTTATCACTCGCGACGCAAGCCGGCAGAAGCCCAAAGAAAATAGGCTCAAAGGCATAGCAGAGGTTTCCTTGATTTCCCTCTACTTGATGTTCTGTTACGCATGCGTGACATGACGTCAATGTAACTTCACTTCATTTTCGTCCCCAGAGCTCTCCGTTTCTTTTGGCCATGTGGTCGGCGAAACGAAGAAACGAAAGGCTCTGGTCGCACCTAAAAATTCAAATATATATTTCATTGGCTGATTAAAATTGTATGCGCAGAGCAAATAGAAATTGCAAGTACTATGCATTACATTCTACTTCCGGCCCATATGGTGGGAAAAATGGGATGCGGCAAGTCCTTGTTGGCGCGCTTTTCTAAATATTTAATAAAACGTCTGAAATATGGCGACTATGCCGAAAAAGGCGTACAAGTTTCCGCGAAATCAATAGAGGACTTAATCAACGACGACGGTGACGGCAATGACGACGTCATCTCAAAAGATAAATTCAAGTTATTGTAATCGCGTTTTGGCTGTTTCAACCCTTTTAACAGGACAAGGGTGTGGTAATTCCTCAAGAATGACACTGGTCGGAATGACGCTTAATTTAGAGGAGAAAATGAAAATTTATCCTCAAGTGATGACGTCCTTGACAAAAAGGAAACACGGATGTGCAGGGCGTGCAAAGCTGTTGTTTTTGTCCGCTAAATGTGCAAATTTGACTTGTTCTCCGAGATTTACGGATATCCGGTAATGGCTGCGACCAGAGCTCTTCGTTTCGCCGACCACGTGACCAAAAGAAACGGAGGGCTCCGGGGACGAGAATGAGTTTACTTCCACACTTCCGCCATTGGACAGGCGATAAAATTCAAACTGGTTATGGCGGGTTTTAAACCGGTCACTGATCAGTTTCATTATTCGTCCAAAGGAGGAAATACGTAAGAGGTTTGCTAGAGGGAGGGAGGGAGGGGGGGGGGGGGGGATTAAAAAAATCTCTGCTAAGTAGGATAGCAGACGCGTTGACTTGTCGCTAATCATTGTGTCTCTTGTCCGAACAAAATGGTCAATGACCAATAAGGCACTACATATAACTATATATATACATTTATCTGTAATCTTGTACCTACTTTCTTATGGCTTCTATTTGAATTTCAAAAATTGTAACGGTAAATCATTTAACTCCTTGAAGATGTCAGGCCGTGCCTGACGAAATATTGGAAAAACAAAAACTATATATATCCTCAGAGCCGTACAACCAGCCTTGCATTATTATTTTGTTTTTAGTCGACCTTACCAGCAGAATTTGAACTTACAGCCAGCAAAGCATAGCCAAATTAACAGGCCGCGATAAGAATTTTTTCTCACATTGCTTTCCTAATTTTGCTGGCATGCAAGTAAACTAGTAATCCAATCAGACGTCACTCCCTTGTTTAACGTCATTGGAGAGATTTCGCATCGCGTTTCGGCGTGAAACGGTAAACGTCAGGTTGAAATGTGATAGTTGCTGTAAATCAACCAATTCCGTTTTCATAGATGGTCAGTTCTTGCCTGTAATCCACAGACGTCGCGTAACTTCTCAGGAAGCTTTTACAAGGAACAGGGGAATGACGTTTGCAGTTTCTCAAAAACGCGATTTTAAATCTGTATCGTCATATATTTCCTTTGGCGCTTTCTGAACTTCCACGCTAAAAATTGATGGAAACGAAAAGTGATCTCGAAATTTCTTCACATGCACGGAAGGCAACGTAAACTATGTTTTAAACCGGTTTATTTTTTACAATTCTCTTAAACAGCATGTTATCGCGAGAGACCTCAAAAGATATTCTACATGATTCTCTCCGATCGACGTGTGCAGAACTTTGTCATCTGCATAAATATGCTAAACATCTTAATTTCTGATACTGTACAGTGCTGGAAATAACAGTCGGTCATCGGACATTGTCCGACCAAATTTTGAAAATGTCCGGCCAATTTCACATTATGATCGGACACGATGACCGAACATCTCACCAGCACATCTTGAGTTCTCTTCTTCAAGGTGTTGTCAGTCAATAAATTATGTCCGGTCCAATTTGTCAAATGTCCGACCAAAAGGAAGAGTTGAAAGGACATATGTCCTGTGAATAAAGAAAAATTATTTCCAGCACTGCTGTACATACTGATCTCGGGGCCAATGCTTCACAATCCTCTGAAACTGTCTAACGTTCGTTTAAGTGGTTTTATAGACGTTTAATCCGCTTCATTTTCACAATTCTCAGTTTCGAATAGATAAATCACTTAGTTTGGATCGCTATGAACTTTGTTCAACATAGGCGTTCTGGTCATAAGTATCTAAGATATGTTGCAAAGGGTATCATCCTTTGGAGACAGGTTTATGATAACTTGCGTCTCGTATGCAATTGAATTTTGTCTTTTTCATTGCAAGTTTCAATTATAATTCAGTCGAACATAAAGTCGTTGTTAGTAGTCCATCAACAATTCTTGTTTGCGACTGATCATCCAAGCTTTCAAGGTGTTGAAAGTGAGAGAAGATATTCTCTTGTGAAAAGTGTTCCTGATAAAGATCAAACCAAATCTGAAGTCTGTTGTCTAAGCTGCATAAATTAACCCAACGCGCATAAATCACTTGCTCCTCAACGCTGCCGCAGGGTAAAGAAACTTTTCGTCGGATAATTCTTTCTTCAAAACGGAGATAAGAGTTTTCATTGTTCTGCATTATCGTCTCATTTTGTAAACTCCCGGCTGAATCGATTCTGGAGGTGTCAGGATGGGACGCACCACAACGGCTTCCGTGGTTCTTTTCTATTGTCCTCTGCTGTGCTCTTTCCTTTTCCCGGGCTGCCTTATTATTTCTTTGTACAAGAAATTTCCAAGTTTTCCACACCATTTTAAACAGCGTTCTAGAAATCAAAGTCTTCTTGGTGCTTTCGACTTGCATGTTGAAATGTATTAAGACTATCAAGAGCGTTTAAGTATATATATATATATAGCTCTTTTTCCTGTTGCCCCGAATCTATTTTTAAAGTCACGTTTACTTCATTCAGTTTTCCACAGTGCGTCACAGCACGCGATCTTATCGTCCTCAGACCAGCAAAGGAATGGCAGGAACTTCTTCCGAACAACAGGATTATTTTAATACGACTGAATTAAAGGACTTTTTAAACACACCTTTTCATTAATCGTTAATAAAATGAGGGAGAAGAGTATTTTTTGGTGTTATTGGACTGAGACGGTGTCGCAGAAAATTATCCAAAAGACAAGGTAGCATGTATAAAAGACACGTAGCTTCTAGGCTTTTGTTATCGTCGATCTATCTTAACTTATTAGTAAAATTGCAGTTCAGGACTGTTATTTCATATAACGAAGATCTTTGTAAGACAAACAACTAAAATAAATGTAACGTGACTTTGATGGCCTTCCACAGTGTATACATATAATATACATTGTCCAATCTCCTAATGGAGAATTGGGCTGCAAGTATACGGCTTTGAAAACAGGGTTAGATTCTGAAAAGAACTTTAAATGATTTTATTTTGGCTTGTAAGGCTGATCAACCAAAATTGGATTGAAAGGAAAGGGTTAGAGGATTACGTTTGCTTCTTCAGTATGGACCCTCGGTAGCTAATTGTTCAAAAGTGCGCCGAGGAAGTCGAGCCGGTGTTCCTGTTGTGGGGAAACACGGATATTTTTACAGAACGGTTACCACTCAATGCTAGAATCATCATCACCCCCGACTCTTGTTTTCAGGTCTTTTAAAGCATGCACCGGCCAACAGTATAACTTTCCGTTGATAACTTTATTAAAGGAGAATTATTTTAAAAAGATGATGAACTTTATGTAAGTGTCAAATCTTTTTTGCGCTATGGCACTAATTGACATACTGGATAATTGACACTGGACATAGACTAGAAATCAAATCAGCTTAATTCAAATCGGATTAAACATTGGTTTTTGAGGAGAGCCTACGGGGAAAATCTGAGTACCTGGAGAGAAACCTTTTGGGGAGCCGATTACAAAACCAACAACTCAAGCCACGTTTGACGCCGAGTCTGGGAATCGAATCCGGACCACATTGCTCTCACCACTGCGCCATCCCTGGGGCACCCAAAGATAATCTTCCCATCGGTAAAATATTTGTTCGGGAGAGTCAAACTGTTCTAAGAATTTCGGTTCTACGTTGTCAGACAGCTTTCGATTTCTTTACTAAAACGACACCTAGCAGTTTCGGATGAGCAAATGGTTCGGTTGGAAGTTCTTAGAAGGTAACGTTCAACTAGCAATTTCTGAAATGAAGATATCATTTTAGAATAAATATAAGCGATATAAAACTAGAACGACGTTTCGATGACTCCATGTCATCATTATCGAGTTCGAAGTACATGATAGAATTGATTGTATATATAGTAGAAGTAGTGTGAAAATATGTAAGGAATTGAAAAGGGTATTAAAGTATTCAATTTTTATGTAAAAAGTTTGCCGCAAATTGAATACTTTAATACCCTTTTCAATTCCTTACATATTTTCACACTACTACTACATATACAATCAATTCTATCATGTACTTCGAACTCGATAATGATGACATGGAGTTATCGAAACGTCGTTCTATTTTTATATCGCTCATATTTTATTCTAAAGTGCTTCACGAAACCTTTTGTCATCAGAAGATATCATTCCATAAAATTTTCGGACACTTCAGTTTTCAGCAAAGATATCCGAACAGATCAAATTCTTCTAGGTGTTAAAAACATCTCTTTAGACAGTCTTTATACCTTACAAGTAGCCCAGAAATGTGTCTCGAAGGCTTTTGGCTTAATTTGCTCGTTGGGTGCTCTTGTCATCCCCCCGGGGGGGGGGGGACTCGATATATCCCTGGGTGGGGAGGTGCGGCGCGGCCCCTCATACCCTGACCCTGTTTAAGACAAATATGGCTGATTGTCCTACCCTGTCTAAGACAGAGTTCCGATTTTTGATACCTTGATTAAGACATTTAACCCAGTTTAAGACAAAAATTGATAAATCGTTACCCTGATTAAGACAAAAAATGTTAAATTCGATACCCTGTTTAAGACAAAAATCCCGAAAAACATACCCTGGCTGGCCGCACGTCCCCATTAAGCCCTTATCTTTGCGGTTTAGGGAACAATGTTTTTCCTTCTTTTCAATACAAGGCCTGGAGAAAACAGAACGAAAAATGATGATGATGGTAGCGATCCCTTTCACTCTCTTGAACCACTAAGGCTTTGAATAGGGGGCAGCTATTCTTAGAGTTATTTTCATAGAGTTATGTCGTAGAGTTAGAGTTAAGTTTCCAAAATCCTGAATTCAAGATTTTGGAAGCCAACATTCATAAAAGCTAAACTTTTGTTTAGGCCTAATGAGGCCTAAGGTTAGCTTTTATGCATGTTTAGGATACTTTTTGTATTTCTGTATTTCTAAATTCAGGATTTTGGAAACTTAATTCTAACTCTACGACATAACTCTATGAAAATAACTCTAATGCTAGTCAACCTCCTTTGAATAAAACCTTACAAAAACGCATCCCTACTTTCTAGAAATATACGTGAGTGCGAGGCGATCCCTGTCGAAATGTCCAAATAAACGTCACCTTGTTCTGTTTGTGGCGGAACGGAACTTTTAAGAAATACTATTTCCTTTTTCAGATTTCTCAGGATTACGGTGGGTGTTAGACTAGCTCGTTCATGGCCTATCCGTTGGTCGCCGGATCTGCCTCTGTCTGTTTAACGTGATGTTCAAGGGGGCTTTAACTTTTAAGTTTGTGGGTAAAATCCTTTAGTGAGACAATTCAAATGAAAGCTACTGAGCAGTACTATCCCGTGGTGCTGTTTGTTACGATGCTGAACAAAGTGGTGCTAACTTTTGAGTCTGGGTGAAAGTGTGACCATTCAAATGAAAGCTACCGAGTAGTACAGGCTGCGGTGCTGTTTATAATGCTTCACAAGGTGGTTCAAATTATTGAGTTTGTTGGTAAAATCCTAAAGTTTGACAAGTCAAATGAAGACTTCTTAATATTCCTTTTCTGTGGTGCTGTTTGTCATGCTATACAAGGTAGTTCTTACTTACTGAGTCTCACGATGGGTCACGTTCAGAGTGTTACCATTCCAATCAAACTACTAAGCAATACAAATGTACTCTTTTAACGTTTTGCAATTGTGCCGTTCATTATGCTGTACACGTTGTTTAGCTTTGTATTTCTTTGTCTCTGAACGAAATTCTTAAGTGTGACCGGCATTCAAGGGAGATCTCGCGAGCAGTGTTCAATTTCTCGTCTCGTGACATCTTTCGTTTGTGTCTGCCGACGTCTTCCTCTCTGCGGTGGCTTGTTATGAGAGCAACGTAAACGCTTAAATCTATAATTGGATTCAGGTCCTACCATGGGATTTGGGATTCATCACGAAATACAAATCATCGTTCTTTGGTCTTTAAAATGTTTAGTTACGTGTAAAAATGAGAAGTGGCATAGGGTGATATCAAAATATTTAAAGTTTTGAAATGCAGGTAAAGTAAAATGAAGGAAGCATTGCTTTTGGTAAACTTATGAAAACGTTAGCAAAGCACAACATTACTCGCTTCCGAGGAAATCAAGATCCGGGTTTCTTTATGAGATGGGGTTTTCTGCTCTCTTTACGTTTGTTGATTCTTCACTCCTCAACACAGTCACTTGACTTAAAATGAGATCAGCCAAAGTGGATCTGTTAAACTTAATTCACAATCGGCGGTCGAACAAACGATCCTCTAATTTATTTTTCTCCATTACGTTGTATTCAAGGGTCAAAAATACCTCCTTCGTGATACTCAGCCAAAACAAGGAAGATGTTCAAAGCCCCCCGCAAAAACGTTATCATTCCATCTATAGATATTTCCGTAACATTTGGCCTTCGATTATAATTCGACCGAAAGATTGACCAGTCACGACACAAAATTGTGGCCAACTCAGATCCGAAATATGGCCCACAGGGCTCAGTTCAGCCACAGTAAAATCCTACCTTTTCCTTGAAGAGCGGTCTTATACTGAGCAGGATTCGAGTGAGGAAATGATTTTTTTCCCCAGGAGAAGGCAGAAGGTGCGCCCCGCGTGGAGTTAATTAGTGAATGACAGGATTATAATCTTTGCGATAAAGATTTTTGAAATGAATGAGGCGTTGAGAGGATATAATGTTATCATACACTGTTTGATTGTAAGAAGACTATTCCTGGCTCCGTGTGACGTAAGCCTACAGCAATATTGTCATAACCCTCTGTAATTTTAAGCTGTGGAATTATCTGTCACGAAAACAAATCCAAAGTTTGATAATTCAACGTGAAAAGTTACAATAGACCAAGACAACTCTTTTTTTCGCTGGGTTAAAAAATCCCGGGGAAAAATCTTGCAAAACCTTGAAAAGAGGAGGAGGACTTTGGCAGGCTATTTTATCCACAGTCATATTTTGACGTCTTCTGTGATATATTAGGCTGATTTAGCAACAGAACGGGAACGTTAGTGGCGACGGCACGCGCAGAAAAAACACCAATGAGAATTCAGAATAGAGTAGACTCCACTCTTTTCTTCTCTATTCTAAATTCTCATTGGTAGTTTTGCTGCCCGCGACGTCGCCACTGACGTTCCCGTTCTGTTGCTAAATCAGCCTATTACTGAACAGACGCACTGCAACATGTTTTATCACAGGCAGCCCAAGCTCTCTTGTCCGGAGAGCAGAAACAACATGACGTCAAATGTAATATAAGGTTGTATGGGAGTTCCGATGATATT
>OX421457.1:28089926-28102426 GCA_949126865.1 Montipora capitata | reverse complement strand
TACGTCGTTCCACTGGATCGGGTGTCGACGAATGCCTTCGTTTCCCAGTCGCTTTCTTAGACATATTCTCTTGACTCAATATCCCAGGTTCCGAATCGTCCGCGATCTTCTTCTCCGCCAACTGTGGATCGCCTGGATTATTCTTATTTGAGGAACGGATTGAGTTTTTCAAGGTCGCACAGTTCTCTCCAGACAGCGACATGGCAAAGATACTCTGCGATATAGCCAACATGGCCTCTTGAGTTGGCGACATTATTGATCCATTAGACTTCATTTTGCGACAGTAATTAACACTTAGGTTTAGTTAAGGTGAAATAAGCACTTCAATTTGAAACTCTGATGGTCTTGGTAACTGCTTAACTTGCATCCCAGAAAGCCTCGTTCTTCACTAGCGATTCCTTACAAACACTTGCGTTTTCAACGTAACTAGCTTTTTGAAAGGTATGATTTAAGTTTGTTCTACGGGATAGAACGTCCTCTGTGTATTTGCAATCTTCGGTGATCGCATCCTTTTAAAGCTTTTGTTCTGTTTTTAGTGTAAGGACAATTACAAATACATATGTCATTATAATGGCAATCAAAAATAGATCTTTGCAAGTGAATCGCATTGTTTCGGTCATGCTTTCTGTACTTTCTAGAAAACCACTCGAGAAAAACGTTTTGCCCATTCTTTGTGCTAGTTATCACATGACTAGTCAATATCAAGATTTGTTATCGTTTAATACCGAGCTCCCCTTGGAGGACATCAGTTTGAAAAGCATATGGTTTATCTCTTGCAATACCCACCCGTGTTTTTGCCAGCCTTTTTAGCCCTAATTTCCGGTCATTTCCTTATCTGATTTAGCCTGTTCAGTCTTAAGTTCAGCAAACACAATTATATCGGGAATAATCGCTGAAGTCATACCATGAAGTGGCTCTATCCATATGGACTGGACTTTACGAATTCAAGAACACAAGCCCTCAAAGAGTATTTGGTTGAGCAGCAAAATGAATAAAAATTTCTAAGGGAACAAAATTGTCCGAAAATAACGGTCCATGAAGTGGTCCAACTATGTCCAAGAAATAGTCTTAAAAGTGATCCCAAAATAGTTCAAAATAGTCCAAACATGGTTAAAAAATGATCCAACGGTCCAGAGGTCCAAAAGCCCAGTTTGTACCTTACACTCCACCCTCAGTTAAGTGTTATTTATGACCAACTTTCAAAACCCATGGAGTTAATTTTTATAGCCACAAAGTAAACGTTTGACATCAGAATCACTATAATGGTGTTTAATCAAAGATCTTAAACTATCAGAGTATGCTGATGCTTAAAGAGGATTGTGAATCGATTATGATTTCGTAATATTTCCCTTTGGATAAAACGTAATGAAGTGTTGCTGATTAGCCAAGTTGCTTTTGTTTCTTACCGAAAATGTTTTTTATGGGATTTGGACTAATTTTCCTAAACAGTTTTGTTCTTTAGTTCAGTCCATTAAAACTTTGAATTCCTGAAGGGAATCTTAGTGAAAGTTATCTTTTAAATTCAGTCTTTCCGATACATGATTAGAAGACTCGTTGCAAAATCACAATCCGGGCGACGTTTGGATTGATACTGTGTTGGGGTTTCAAGTTAAGTACTGTTTAAAAATCAAGTAGCCGTGTTTTATCGGGTTCATCTTAATAGATTACTCAACAATTGCTGAACAAGGCCACTGCACATGCAAGGCTAAGCAATGTAGAAACAACGTAATGAAGTGTTGCTGATTTGCTTTTGTTACCGACTGAAAATGTTATTTACGGGTTTTGCACTAAGTTTCCTAAACCTTCCTTTACTTCAGTCCATTAGAACTTTGAACTCAAGGGAAATTAAGTTTAAGTTATCTTTTAAATTCAGTCTAGAGTACTTGATTTAAGAACAGGAAAGAAGACTCGATGCAACATCTCCGTCCGGCCTATTGTTGGATTAATTCTGCATGGGGGTTTCATAAGAAGGAAGCGGGTTAAACGTGTTATCATCTTCGTAATAGATTGCTCAACAGTCAATTGCCGAACAAGGTTAACATACACGGTTAAAAGTGCGGAAAGGCCGTTAAGAAATAGAATAGGTGTTCCGTGACACTGTTGCAACAACTTGGTTCGACTAGTAGAACTTTGTATCGTCCACGGTCATCATTCAGCAAAACTAAAAGCTTATTTACGTGGACAGCCTAACATACGTATATTTCGCCGTTCACTACATTAAAGATCTTGCGGTTTTGCTAACTCGTCAAAGATCGCGTTTGAAGTCCCCGCTAGTATGCAAATGATGGCTGGCTTAAGTCTCATAAAATTACTTAACTGCATAAAACGCCCATTAGCAATTTCAAATTGTGATGGATCGATCATGGTGCGTGCTTGTTAATGCGATTCATTTCCCCGCCCTACCCCTCCCTCCTTTACTTCTGTCGTTATTTTAGTTTTGTGCACCTACCTGTACAAATTCTTAAACCTTCTACTTGTCACATTTCCTATTTCGTATTACTGACCAATCCAAAGGAATGCATGAAAGCACAATCAACACACACACACCGACATAATGACTGTAACACCCGCGACGCTTTAATTAACCAAATTAAAATTATATTAAATATTCTTTGCAAGCGTTTGTTACCTCTTTTGGCCATAATAGTTTTTATCTCAGTTGTAACCACCACTGGGGTTTGTATGAGTTGATCATCACGCATGCGCATGCACCACTGCCTGATGTTCAACTCTCTTAATTGAGTATTTTCAACAGAGAGCAAATGATCAATTCAATATTGTCGATTGCTCTTTTGTCTTCAAGGAAATTACTTTTGTAGTTAATCTACCCTGCACTGATAGTGTTTTTATCAAATATAGGAAGCTTATATGAAAAGCTCCGTGTCGTAAAAGTACCATCAATAGCCCATTTCCCAGTTGCCGCATGCCTCAGTTTCAAAGCGAGTCCTGGTGCACAACCATTCAAATGGAAATTAGTTGCGTATTCTTATGCAAATCAAACTAATTTCCTTCCCAATAGTTGAGCACCAAGACTCACTTCGAAACCGAGACAAACAGCAATTCGGAAATGGCCCATTGAATTTCTAGACTGCAAAACAGTCATATTTTTTGCGAACGCAAGCGACGCGGTAAATATTCAAACGAAAGGTCTGGAGCGAGTGTAGAAACGGCGTGAAGGCGCTTCGCGCCTTCCGAAAATGGGAGAAAACGACTGTTTTGCAGTCTATTGAATTTCTACCATTTCCATTTTCCTCAGAAACAGTGCATAGCAAAAGACAAAAGGAGCGTGAATGAGATTGTTCACAGTTGGTGGTTTCCGACTAAAGATCTCTTGTTGCCAGTACCAGCTGCGATTTGTTCATGGGCACAAAAGAATATGAATCTGGGAAGCTTGAGTACAAACTGGTAAGGTTTTCAAAACACTTGTAATGCGCAGGTTAACAAACAGTTGATCAAATGCACATTACAATATGAATAAATAGAATTAGAAAGAAATAAAATAATATAATAGCA
Source organism: Montipora capitata (assembly GCA_949126865.1). Lineage (NCBI taxonomy): Eukaryota > Metazoa > Cnidaria > Anthozoa > Scleractinia > Acroporidae > Montipora > Montipora capitata. The sequence continues at coordinate 28,098,913 of OX421457.1, read as the reverse complement.
GTCATAAATAAGGCTAGTGAATACTAAATAAAATCCAAGTACAGTATGAGGATTAGTATGATACATGCATTAAAATACAATTGCAATAAAAGAAGAACAGAGGAAGATAAGATCATTCCGACTAAGGTGTTAAAAATGCATTGTTAAAAAAGTGCGCTTTAAGGTGGCATTTGAAATCGTTTATATCACTCTTCCTTCGCAGCTCTTTTGGGAGAGACTTCCATGTAGTCTTAGCAGCTGCGACTGCGAATGCCCTGTCACCTAGAGTCTTTTTTGTGATTCCATTCGGTGTGCAAAGCAAAAGTTGATTTGAAGATCTCAAACGGTAACGATTTTCTGTGATCACTACTAACTCCTTAAGGTAGCTGGGTGCAAACCCATGTATTGCTTTGAAGGTCGAGAGGCAAATCTAAAAGTCAATTCGATATAGCACAGGCAACCATTGCAGGCTAAAAAGTGACAGAGTGACATGGCATTACTGAGTTTTATCTAGCTGCTTAGCAGGTAGACCGTATGACAAACTATTGCAATAGTCGATCCAACTGGTGATAAAAGCGTGCGCTAGTTACTCGCATGCGCCTTAGGTTATAAAGATGAAAGTATGCAGCACTACATAGTTTGTTAACGTGCGTGTTCATGGTGAATTCCGAATCAAACCATGCACCAAGATTTCTTACAGCAGAAGAAGCTGAAGGCACTTTAGAAGTGCCAACCATGAGAGCGTCAAGCTCAACCTTGCGTAACTGTTGGCGTAAGTATGAGCCACTCATTTGTTGAGTTCGAATATGGAATCCTTAATATGTTTATCCTGGTGGGTCCTTTCAGTGGATTTTTAACCAATGTAAGATTTTTCAGGTATTTTTCCACACGGCGTTTCCATGGTCTTTCATCATCCCAGGCTAACCACTGAGGAGCGCGCGCGCGCGCGAGAGAGAGACGCGAGACGACAGACGCGAGACGAGATTGTTCTCATACCTCGGGGTAGTTGATACCGCATGATGTCATCAAATTACACCAATTCCAGCAACAAATGTTACTACGCTGATTATATCAGCACAAAGATTGGTCTCCTTTATTATTACATTGACATTTAATTTTTTAGGATAAATGACGTACTTGAAAAACCTTGAAATGACATGATGATACAGTGTTGTGTCAATCCTCCTAAATAGTACAGTATTTTGAAAGTATTCAAACTAACTTGAACCACCTAAACACTGCTTTTAAAATTGGTTAGTTCTTACTTTGAGAGCAGTGCTTGCTCCTTTATTGTAAAACACAAGATTATAACTGAAGTCTACTTTTTGAAATAATTAATTATTTAACTTGGCACTGAAACTTTGTAGTTCCAGTTGATCAATAGGCCATTTTCGAGTTCATGTCTGCCTCCTCTTCAAAGCGAGTTTAAGTGCGAAGTTTTTGTGATGGTAATTAGTTCTACTTTACATATGAATGAAAACTAATTTTTGTAAGAAAAACTTCGCACTTAGGCCCGCTTTGAAGAGGAGGCAGATGTTAACCCGAAAATGGCCTATTAGAAGATGAAGCAGAAACAATGTCCGCTATGGCAGCTGGGAAACTGGGTGTATATAGTAAACATATGCATTTTGTAACTTACGATGCGAGAGATGGCCACAATCGTACGTAGCAAACAAAACGTGTGAAACCCAGAGAACAAAAATCAGGCTACCGACCGTTTGCAAGCGGAAACAGATGCAAACAAGAAACTATTTTGTCAATAACAAAAAGACAATAATTAAAACCATGCTGCTCATGCGGCACGCAGTTCAATACATAATTTGCCGAAATATACTAAAACACAGAGTGAAATCACCCATTTCATGGTTTCACAACAACGTGAGAACACAACGTTAAATTGTTGCTGAGACAGATCACATCACTAATAAGTCCAAGACGAGACGACAGCTATGGCACCAAAAAAAGTACTTTAAAATATAAATTTATAACCCTTTCGTGAGAAAAATTATTCCATCTCGTTCAAGTCAATCACTGGGCGAAGAATCCCTAGACTAGAAGGACATGATTGGCTTTGACAGAAAGATAGAAGAAGTTAGATTCCGGGTTGTATCACATAAAATTAAAAAAAGGACACAAGCAATATTTCATAAGTTTGAACCTATCCCTCACATAAGACCACTTGTTCTTTATATGACCTCTTGGCTAGAATCCTCGAAATTTTGTTGAATTGAGCTTTTACACTCTTATGCTTTGATAGATAGAAATTGCTAAGACTAAAAAAAGACAGATTAAAGGTAAATTGCATGCGCTCCGGAATTTGGCAGCGGCGTCATCTTGTCCAACTTGATGATAATGGATGGTTCACGCTATGCCATAGCACTTCAATTTACCCAGTGAATGGTAACCTTGGTTCCAGGAACCAACATCTCCAAACCGGAGTTGTTTGACTGGAAGGCGTGTCTTATCTGTGAGGAGACCGCTGTCTTCACGCCATACCCGATCTTGTATGTCGCAGTTGCAACCATAACTGGGATTTGCACATGAGTTGGTCATCCCGCATGCGCACTTACCGCTGACTGACGCTCCACCCCAGTACGTCATCTTAACGGAATCACGTGATACCCACCATCCGTATGGATAGTTATTATAGAGCAACACTGAACCATAACACTCATACTTAATAAACTGTTCACAATGCGAAGAGACTCTGGTGAGACTCGCCAGCTGAGACAAACTTGCTCCTGTATAATGAATGTCACGTGAGTACCTACCTTGGACTGAATTATGTCTTATATAAGACACATAGGTTCTGTTTTCACTGTCGTGACTGATGACTGTGACGCCAACACCATTCTTGTCTGTCATGTCACAGTGCACTTTAAATGGTGCCAGACCTCCTGGGCCATCTGGATCAATGACGTAATTTCCGGTTAAGCTGCTGGCATATTTTCGTATTACAGAGCAGGATGTCGCATTAAAAGGAATGTTGAGTTTCACCTTAGCTTCTATTGTTGTCAGTGCATTGGTTGCTTTACAGGTGTAAGTTCCTTGGTAAGATTTTTTAACATTTTGAAGAATCAGTGTTCCATTCAATAACACATTTGAATCAAGAAGAAGTGAACGCTTGTCATCCTTCGTCCAAGTAATAATGGTTTTCATGTCGCTCTCGGCCACACAGGGAAGATGGACACTCTGACCAGTCGCTAGTGTTACACCGTTTGGAGGGCGAACTTTAAATCGCAGACGAGAAATTACCGTGAGTTGAGCCACTGCTGATGTTGAGCCCAGAATATTGAGAGCCTTGCAAATGTAAGTTCCCCTATCTTTCTTTATCACTTTTGAAATTATCAAATTTCCCTTCGTTACTTTTGTTTTCCCGACTGGCAAGGTACCAACTGCTTTGGACCATGTGACACTTGGCTGCGGCTGACCAGTAGCATTGCAGGTGATGGTGACATTTTGCTCCTCCTCTGCCCATATTTCGGAGGATGACAACAAAAATCGAGGCGCGTCTGCCAAATAAAAAAGCAACAATCAAGAAACTGGACTAAAATTCTGCTTGGTAAAAATGTTGCTACAATACAATAAACAACCATTGAAACGTTTCATCGATATCGTATTCAAGAAACGTATTATTCTTTCAGTACGTTTGTTCCAATTAATAGAGATAAACAATCCATTTTATGTAGGATTTGAAATGAATTTTAGCCTTAAGGAAAGTGAAGAGACAAAAATAACAAAGTAAAACTTACATTGAACAGTCAGCTTAGCTGACGCATTAGCGCTTCCTAACAAGTTCTCTGCTCTGCAGCTGTAAACCCCTTCGTCTCCAGGTCTAACATCCCTTACAATCAGAGCGCCACTGGGTTCAATCACGTGACGTCCAGCCGGAAGTGATGAATTCAGCTTAGACCACTTGACTTTTGGAAGTGGATTTCCATCAAGCTGAAAGCCACGATACATGTTAATGGAAGCTTTCTTCTAAGCTGCGGCTGACAGTAAACAGATTTTATGTTTGATTTATCTCCAGTGAATTTGAATGGCATAAACGGTGCAATTTTCTAAATATTGAGCCGCTTTCAAAAGTAAAACCAGGACTAACAGTAATACGCTTAAAAATCTTACATGTATCAAGAATGGTCGAATAACTGACCTCTTGTCTGCCTCCATTGATCCTTGTCATCTTGCCATTCTCTGTGATTCTGCTGCACTTTTCGTAGGATTTTTGTCTCCAGCTGATCACAGGATGTTACTGAGTGTGATATCAGTCGATGGTGTTCTTGTATTCTGATTTCCACATGAATCAGTGCGATGCAACACACAACAGACAACAGCAAACCAGACGTAGAACACAAGATGCCGAGTCTGTTGGTCCGCTTGTCTTCTTGATGTTTCATGGCTGCAATATGCCTTTTTCAGCAATTTTCGACGTAGGTTTTTTTTTGATACGAGAAAATCGCGGCTTACAAATCACAAACGCGCGAACAACGCTGATGTTTTTTGAAAGAATTGCGGAAATTTTTGCCGTAACAACTGACAAAAATGTACTATGCTCAGAAATTATGTATACTGATCCTGCCTTGCTGAGACCTCATTTTGCTGTCGAGATTTCGTATTACAGGAAGTATATGAATTTACTGAAGTCAAATTCTTCCACGACCTTGTATTCTCCAAGACTACCATTGTTAGAAGCTATTTAACCGGAGTGGAAACTAAAGTGAAAAGGGTGTAGAGAGGCGACGTTGCGATGGTGCCGGTGTCTGATCATCCAGGAAACCATGTTGGGCTAAATTGGTTATCAAATGAAAGTCACCGAGATGAGATGCTAGAGATGCTAGAGACGACAGAGGCTCTCTGGTGCTCTGGCCATTGAAACAACAATTTTGCAGCGCATTGCTGAGGCTCTTGAACAGCAAGAGCGGCCTTTGTTCCCTTTCTTCAGATGGCCGCGTGAAACCCCGCCACATCCGAAGTCGCAATGTTATGCGCAGTACGAGATGCGCGGTGCAAAACAAGGGAATCACCGTAAATCATTTTTAGGCATAATGCACAGTTTTAAATTGTAAGAATTTATCTAATTGTAATGCACTTTTGATTATTCTTATAGAAAAAGCGCAATATATATTATAGGTAGGTAACAACAATAATAATATTAACTTGTAGTTTCTAAGAGAAAGTGAGATGCTGCGAAAGATATCCTATATATGATGTAGATAGTGTACTAAATACTGAAACTATGTGAATTGGAACATAAGGATCATGGAACAATCTGAAAAGTTAGGGGACTAGAATGAACTTACAGAAGCAAATTGGTTGAGAAAAGTTGTGGTACTGATTGGGGTAAGATGGGAAAGTACAAGAGATAAATGTGGAAGAAAAGGGAAAAGATAGTGTTATACTTGTTATAAGAAAGTAGTCGTGATTTTATTCAAGAAAGGAAAATGAGTGTTTTCACATAGATGAAAGAGATTAAAAGAAAGTACACCTGTTGTCAAAATGATGTGTGTCGTTGGCACTTGAAATTTATTTCTTGTGTTTTGGCTGCCGTCAATCAAACTTCGGACTATTTGCTTTTATTCAAAAAATCCCAAAATGATCTTAAAGTTTCAACCCTTTGAATATTACAGAAAGAAAGACAACTTTGTTTTTTTTCAGAATTTACAAAGAAAGGGTTTTGCTAGCCTGCTGTGCAGACATTTTTAGTGTCAGCTCGTTCCTTGGGGAAGGAACGAGCCGACACTCAAAACGTCCGCATGGCAGGCTAGGATTTTTCAAGAGCAAGGCGTTTTCATATTTGATTGCCGGCAGCGAAATTACAGAAAAGGAGACAAGTTGTGAGCAGCGCCGGTAGCGTAACTTTGAAAATAGGTGTAATGAGTTGCTTGTGGTACAGAGCACTTGATTTTTCATGGGTTAAATGAAAGATCTTGTAAGATCTTGCAAGGTTAACTACTAAAGAAAAGGAAAATTCAAGACATGAACTTGAACATTTTAATTGAAAATAGTGTTACTTTCAGGAAACAGCTCTTTCGAATACCTTTAAAACAAACTAGTTCAATATAAAATGTCAACATTTATAGTTCAACATGAATAAGCTTCTTGGCCACTAAATCATATTTATGTTCAATTTGTCCAATAATGAAGCAACGCATCTTGTATTATTTCTTTACTACATGAATCAATATTATGAAGTCCTGCCAATGATCAAAAAGTGAGCTTTAAAAAAGGTGGTTACTTTCAGGAAACAGCTCTTTCGAATATCTTTAAAACAAAGTAGTTCAATATGAAATCTCAACATTTATGGTTCAACATGAATAAGCTTCTTGGCCACTGAATCATATCTTATGTTCAGTTTGTCCAATAGTGAAGCAACGCATCTTGTATTATTTCTTCACTGCATGAATCAATATCATGAAGTCCTGCCAATGACCAAAAACTGAACATTAAAAAACAGTACTGTTACTTTCAGGAAACACCTCTTTCAACTATCTTTAAAACAAAGTAGTTCAATATGAAATCTCAACATTTGTAGTTCAACATGAGTAAGCTTCTTCGTTACGGAATCATATGTAATGTTCAATGCGTCTATTTGAAGCAACGCATCTTCTATTATTTCTTCACTGCATGAATCAATATCATGAAGTCCTGCCAATGAAGCCAATAACAACAGTTCTTTGTTGAAGACGGAGAGCTGTAGTACTTTGGAATCTGGAATCATTAGAATGAGTTTGAGGAAATACTGACTGCTGTACATGCTAACTTTAAAGTGACATGCGGCATTTGGAGCAGCTTCCTTTACCATTTTTCTCAATTATTCGGTTTCCACAAGAGAAGCATGCTTTAAAAACTGTAACATCGTGTACTCTACAAATACTAGCTGAGCTTGCACTTGAACTGTTAAGTCTGGTAGAGATTGAACATCAGGCAGATTTTCTTCACAATTAGGAGTGGATTCTACACTGTACTCTGCATTATTCTTGGGACGATTGACATAGCGTTCCCCATATTGGTCATCTTTCACCTTAATGTGCTTGAAAATATATGTGTGACCTTCTTGGAGGGAGTCAACTTGATCTTGCCACAGAACTATATTGATTTGACCAGATTGATCAACCAGGATTCCATCTTGTTTAAGAAGATCTGCCTTGTTCCTTGTAAAGATCTTCTTTGGGCCAGTTAGGCTGTGGACTTTTCCCTTGATTGTAACGAGTTGCTCAGGAACTGCATTCTTGAGGGACTCTCTTGGAGTAGTTGTGTCAGAGGGGACAATGATTGGATTGAAAGAGTCTTCTGCATTGAGTGTAACTTGAGAAAGTTGAGTTTTGTAATCCAGTATTACATCCTTGGCTAGTGAATCTTCGTTGACCCTGAAACTTGAAACTTTCTCTGGGGCTTTCTGTTCTTGGTATCCCGGCATGGGAACTCTTTTATCCGGTGAGAAACAGACGCCTCTTCTTGTAATGGACTTTGTACTAATATTAAAATTGATATACTTCTTCGGGCCACTTTTTTTCAATGGAGACACATTTGAAATATAACCAATTATTTCTTGTTGCTGAGCAGTGTCATCATGGGAGGCAAAATCATCTACGATATAATTATATCCTAAATTTTAGTATTTTGTTTAGCAATTATGTAAATAATATACTGTTAGGTACCATTTGGCGGCTAGCCGAAAAAATGTTTTCTCCCCTCTTGCTTCTCGAGATAAAAAGTTTCCCTCCCCGTCACATATCCTTTTTCTCTGTGACACCCACTTGCTAATGAAGAGAAAATATGAAGTGAACCACCACCTTGTTAATGTAGATTTGTCTTGGACCTCATCCCCAAATTCAAATTCTGACCGAAAATGTTTTATACGGGATTTGGACTAATTTTCCTAAACAGTTTTGTTCTTTAGTTCAGTGCATTAAAACTTTGAATTCAAGGGAATTTTAGTGAAAGTTATCTTTTAAATTCAGTCTCTCCGATACATGATTAGAAGACTCGTTGCAAAATCACAATCCTGCCGACGTTTGGATTGATAATGTGTAGGGGTTTCAAGTTAAGTACTGTTTAAAAATCAAGTAGCCGTGTTTTATCGGGTTCATCTTAATAGATTACTCAACAATTGCTGAACAAGGCCACTGCACATGCAAGGCTAAGCAATGTAGAAACAACGTAATGAAGTGTTGCTGATTTGCTTTTGTTACCGACTGAAACACCGTACACCTTCCTTTAGTTTAGTCCATTAGAACTTTGAACTCAAGGGAAATTAAGTGCAAGTTATCTTTTAAATTCAGTCTAGGGTTCATGATTTAATAACAGGAAAGAAGACTCGATGCAACATCTCCATCCGGCCTACTGTTGGATTAATTCTGCCTGGGGGTTTCATAAGAAGGAAGCGAGTCAGTAAACGTGTTATCGTCTTCGTAACAGATTCCTCAACAATCAATCGCCGAACAAGGTTAACATACGCGGTTAAAAGTGCAGAAAGGCCGTTAAGAAATAGAGGAGGTGTTCAGTGACACTGTTGCAACAACTTGATTCTACTAGTAAAACTTTGTATCGTCCACGGTCATCATTCAGCAAAACTAAAAACTTATTTACGTGGACAGCCTAACATACGTATATTTCGCCGTTCACTACCAAGTGACTCATTAAAGATCTTGCGGTTTTGCTAACTCTTCAAAGATCGCGTTTGAAGTCCCCGCTAGGATGCAAATGATGGCTGGCTTAAGTCTCATAAAACACCGATTGTCAATTTCAAATTGTGATGGATCGATCATGGTGCGTGCTTGTTAATGCGATTCATTTCCCCGCCCTACCCCTCCCTCCTTTATTTCTGTCGTTATTTTAGTTTTGTGCACCTACCGGTACAAATTCTTAAACCTTCTACTTGTCAAATTTCCTATTTCGTATTACTGACCAATCCAAAGGAATGCATGAAAGCACAATCTACACACTCACACACACCGACATAATGACTGTAACACCCGCGACGCTTTAATTAATCAAATTAAAATTAT